>JAMKCH010012578.1:0-60942 GCA_023653785.1 Ophioderma brevispina | reverse complement strand
GTAGTAACAATGGTTATTACTTGGGCTTATAGTGTTCGAGTGCTTAAAAATACAACCCCATGAGTAATGTGTAAGAAATGCTCTTGCTTGCATTTATTATTGGTTGGAGGTAAATTATTTTACGAAAATCAGCGCCTTTTAAAAACATTCAGCGGCGGCCATCGTGAATATCTTTTATTAGCCAATGTGACAATTAAAATTTAGTATTTTATATTTCCAATACATATTATGTTAAGGGAAATAACAGTCAACTTGCAATCTCAATGAAAAGTGCATTTTGTGATTTCCTGCTTCAAAATGGCGGCCATCTTGGATTTCACTAATTATTCAAGCGTGACTCTAAATATACATTTGCATTTTAAGTTTCTTACCCAAAACAAACAATTAGCACAGAAACACTAATTACCTTGCATTTTTGGGTTGGCCTGTCTGTGTAAAATCCAATTTTTTGAGTTTTAAACAGCTCAATGGCGGCCATCTTGGATTTCTCAAATTGCCCAAGGGTTGCAATTTTACACCCACCTTGGTTCCATTGTATACCCTTTCAGGAGAAATCAGCTGAAAAAAATACTTTAACAGAGATTTTGATCTCATGCCAAAATCAGGCTTCCCTATTGAATGTTTTCTTTTTATCTTCACAGGTGAACATTGCTATTCCACCAGCCACTCAGCAGTCCAATGTCGTCAGGGTTACCGGCCCAGCCCAGAACGTCAAAGGTGCCGTCAGGGCCTTGCTGGAACGTGTGGAAGAGTTGGACAAAGAACAGGAGGATAGGGTAGGTTACTTAGTCAGTATGTCTCTGATGTCTTATCTCACCCCAAAGAGGCAACTAAGAGGGACGGTGCATTTTAGCTTGAATTGATTCATGCGGTGCAGCCGCATGATATACTGTCTTCTCTCGATTTCTTTCTTCTATCTTTCTTTCTTTCTTTGTTTGTTTGTACATTGCTTCAAAATGCTACTAGTGCCAGACGCTTGGTCAGATTGTAACGAGAATTGGTTACAAGAACCCCTTACCCAAGGTTCATATATGGTGTTCACAGTTTGACCATTGGGGTCACGTATGGTCAATAGCGGTCATTGTCGCGCTAACACCCTTTTCCCTACTTCTCCCACAGTTCGCATGTGCTATCAATGCCATTCGGTCACAGTGATTGCCAGAAGCCTGGCCTTATGGCTTGTTCACAGATTTTCAATCCAAAGTCATTTAGGGGTCAAAAAGGGGCAGTCGCTCTAACCCCTTTTAATATTTCAAAATGCTACTAGTGTTACACGGTTGGCTTGATCTGAACCAGACTTGGTCAGAATAACCCTTGACCCAAGTGCCATACAGGATGTTCACAGGTTGGGGTCAAAGGTCACACAGGGGTCATTACATGTCAGTCGCGCTTACCCTCCTTTTTGCTGTTTCTGCCACAAACCAATTGCTATAATCACTAGACCTGGTCAGAAGAATGTGGACCCAAGGCCCACATTTGGTGGCAGCAGATTTTAAATACATAGTCATTCAGGGGTCAAACCAGGGGCAATCTCTGTAACCCCTCAATTTCAAATGCAGCTTCGGTACTGATCCTGCTACCGCAGTGCCCAGCCCTATTCGTTTCAAGCGATTTTGAGTCAACTGGCCCCAGTACAAACTCGTCCTAAGTACTGGTACCAACTCGCCCCACATATACAAATTGGCCACAGGTATAGTACCAACTCGCCCAACGTATATCGTATACAAGCTGGCCCCAAGTCAGAAGAACTGCTGACCCAACCCTTATAATGTGTACATAGATTGGGGTCAAAGGTCACATGGACAGCGCAAGTAGTCACCGCATGATATACTTGTGCTTTCTAAAGCACAATCGATGCCTAGTTTGTTTTTAGTTCAACATGATGTGGTGGTTATTGGTTACTCTGAAATTGTCTTAGCAAAACCTAAAATTGGTTATACTATAATCGCTGTCATAATTTCTGAAACAAATGGTACGTCTGAAGAATTGCGTATTGCATTCCGTTGTCAAGCGTTCGTCACACACTTCCGGGTTTACGCGCGCGTAGCCAGAAATTTGTTTCAGAATTACTGACAAAGAGTATATACCTGATACATGGATATTTACTCAGATTTAGCCAATTCCTCAGCTAATTAAAGTTTTGTCAATTCAAAATAAGAAATCTGTTGTTATTGATCTATTATAATGAATATTGATTTTTATTTTCAAGAGTAAAAATGTTGTAATTAAAATTTACTGAAGTTATAAAGTTTGTTTGTAAATTGTTTATGTACTTATCTTAATGACATGATATGACACAAGTGTGTTGAGGTGTCGTTAAATTATAATACTTGTAAAATAAAATATTCATTATAATGTATTTTGTAAAATGTTTGATATTATAATTAACCAAAGTTACACAATACCGCACAATTGTGTCGAAGTGTTGTTAAATTCTAATACCTTACCTAACCTTGATTTGTCCTATGTGGATGTCACAGACATTAGCCAAACCAGAATAATTAGTATATTATTGTCTTATTGTTAAAAAGTTCTAAGTCGGGATTCTTTCAATTTGATTTCACTGTATAGCGTCTCCGAAGCTTCACCTTGGAAGTCACCGTGGACCCCAAGTATCACCCCAAGATCATCGGAAGGAAGGGTGCTATCATCAGTCGCATCCGCCAAGAACACGAAGTCAACGTCCAGTTCCCATCACATAAGGCGCCCTCACAGGGATCTCACTATCATGGGTATGAGAAGAACACAGAGGCAGCCAAGAAGGGCATAGTGAGCATTTGCAAGAATTGGTACGTACCTTGGCGTCTCATTGGAAGGCTTCCCACCAACTGAAATTAGATCTTGGTTAAGAGAAGAACTGTATTAATCTTTTCCAGAAGCTTGCTCGCTGTCGTTTTACTTCCTTCTTAGGAAGTTACAGATCTTTTGGGAAATGAATATTAACTCAACATAAAATAGTAGGGATGGACTTAAAGTACATTGGCTAATGCTAACCACTTGACTGCTGCTACTAATTGTTCATATATAAAGTGGTGTGCAAAGCTATTTGAGGTCATTCCATTTGAAACAACTTTCAGTTCACAGGCCAAGGGGTCAATTTGGGTCATGACCTGTTAAAACAGGGTCACATCCAAGGCATAATGACAAACATGGGACTGCAGAGGGAAGAGTCCAAGGGTCAATTTAACTTAAAAGTGCTCTATTTTCACAAACTAGTCGTCAGGGCGTTATATCCACCCCCGCCGCACACAGCAAGTTTTGCAGGGGGGGGGGCATTAATATTACCCCTGTATTGTCAAATGGTTTATACTAAAATTATCCTAGTACTAACAGATTTGAAAATTGGCAGTTGAAAAACCATGATACCAATATAAGTAGATCGCATACGTAAGCATCAATTAATAGCCAGTAGGAACATTATTAAGTGCCTAGTGGCGCTATGATGCAAAAGCCCCCCCCCCAAATCAGATCTTTTTCAAAGCTTGGCAGATGGTGCTTGTACGCTGCCGTGTTACGTAGAGGTCAAACAGGAAAGGAAATTGGTGGACACGTTTCAATCCCTTGGGCCAGTGGGAGCAATATTGCAATTGAGATAAAATATTGTTTTCTTGCCCAAGCGCCTAGTGCGAAATCCCATGTTCCTCGCATCTTTGTTCCCTGGAGTTATGGACTTTTGCAATGTCAGTTTTCTTATGTATATATCGGGTTCGTGCTTATCAGGTGGGCCTGAAGGCAGATCCAGATCGCGCACCAATGTTGGTTTGCCATGAGCAGTAAACATACCAAAAACGGGTGGAATTGGCCCTTAGTACATTTTTGTGTCGCATGCTCGTCAGATGTTGGCAGTGTGGCCTGCAAATGCAAATATTAATTGAGAAACCACTTGTAGTTGTGTTTTTTCTCCCTATGGTATATATCTCATTTCTGCTGTGAGCTAGTGGTTCGATCATGACATAATTAGGAATGCGAAGGTCCAGCATGGCAGCGCTTTGCTAACTTGGAAATGATATATCTTTAAATCACTGCCAGCAGCAGCAGTGATATGGCATGTTTCACGGTAAAGTGCCCCATAGAGTTACCATCATGGGTGCTGTTTTATTAAGTAAAAAAAGACCAATTGTGTAATTTGCTATTTAACCTAATGTCATACTTCATAGAAAACAGGTTTTACATTTTGAAAAGTATTTGAAAAGCATTCTAGATTAAAAAAATAGGAACTTTAGCCATAGTTTAGTATGGATATTATCAGAGAGAATATACAAAATTAAATATATTTATTTGTGTTTTTTCTCCTTGATCAAAATAATATCCAGATTAAAGAGGTTGCAAGGTTACTACTTTGGACAAATTTTGAGAACTTTTTCTGTCCAATAGTAACATTAGCAACCTGTTTTTAACTAGAAACGCTTTCCAAACTCTTCGCAAACATTTTAAAACACTATTTTTTTAGTTATGTAATATAACAAATACCAAATAAACTCATTTTCTAATGTTCCTTTGATTAAAACCATATTCATGATGAAAGGTTTTGGGAAACTCTTGGAGCAAGAAAGTGCTCTATTTTCACCAACATCGTCAGGGCGTTATATCACCCTCCACACACAGCAGCAAGTTTTGCAGGCATAAAATTACCCCTCTAGTGTCAAATGGTTAATACTCTAATATCCTAGTAATATAACAGATTTGGAAAATTGGAGTTGAAAACATACAAATATAAAGTAGATCACATACGTAGCATCTATTAATAGCCGTAGGACCATTAAGTGCTAGTGGTCGCTATGGATGCAAACCAATACAGATCTTTTTCAAAGCTTGGCAGATGGTGCTATTACGCTGCCGGGTTACGTAGAGGATCAAAACAAAGGATTAATTCTGGACCATACCATGTGCATGATGAAACAGTTTGTATGTTACTAAATTTTGGACAAATTTTGAAACCCTTTTTCTGTCCAAATATCAGTAAATAAGCAACCCATGTTGTCTCCCCCCCGCTGAACTTTGTTCGGCAGAGAGTTAGTAATCACTTTTCTGTCGTTCTGTCTGTCTGTCCGTCCGTCGTCTGTCCGTCTGTCTGTCTGTATGTCTGTCTGTCATGCTGTCTGTCCTGCCTGCACGTCCGTGTTCCCGGGCTTGTGTACGATTTACTCTGGAGTTCCGTAAGAGCTATGATGATGTAAATTGGTGGAAAGAAGCTGGGTCCAAGAGTTCTCGAACTGATTAGATTTTGGCGTATTCAAAACACATTGAAATATAATAATTTAATTTGCATAATTAACGAAAATTTTCCCGCCAAGGCTTGTGTACAAGTGTTATGGAGTTCCGTTTAAGGCGTATATTGATGTAAATTGGTGGAATGAAGCGGGCTGGAGAGTTATCGACTGATAGATTTCGGGCGTATTTCAGCCAAATTAAGTATGCAAATGAGCTAATTTAATATGCAACAAAACAGCGTAATGTATACTTTGAAAAGGACATTGGATACGGAACTTGCCTTCAGCATGAAAGCCTCTCATGGTGCACATCTTTTTTCCAATTTGATCGTGTGTGATACCAGCGGCTTAGGTATGCAAATGAGCTAATTAAATAGCGTAATTACTGTATCTCTGAAACCCATACATCAGATAGGCAAAATTTTTACCTTCGCTGCATTCGTAAAAAGAATTACTATGCCATGCATCTTTTGGGGGAATCATAATTGGGTCAGAGTGCATGTGGGCCGATTAAAGGGGCATTTTTGATACAATTGATCTAATTAAATATGCATATTGCTGTATCACTGAAGTTGTACATTGGATATGCAACAATCCTTCGCTCCATGAGACTTCTATGCCGTACATCTTTTGTATGAATCACCAATTGCGGTCAAGTGCAAAGTGGATCAATTAAAGGGGCATTGTGTGATGCAATTGATCTAATTAATATGCGTAATGCGGTATCGCATAATGTACATGGATATGCAAACTTCCTTCGCTACATGTGAATACTATATGGTAAAATCTTTTGTGTGAATAATATTGTGGTCAAAATGCTGTGGGCCACTAAAGGGGCATTCTTTGATTATTTTAAAATGGCAACCTAATGCTACAGTAAATTGCTGGTCCATTTCCCCAAATTTCTCAGGTTGTCAATGGTCAGTGTGAAATACTACACCTTCAAAAGAATTTGCAATAAGGAGTTTGTTTACCTTACAAAAATAGGTCAGCATGTGTGTATTTGGCAGTATTAAGCTGTGTGTGCGTTGGTGGTGTACAAAAACAGGTGTACCAAAAACAAAGACGACTTATCAAAAGGGGGGGGTAGTACACCACAACGAAGGTATTAACATCAATATATATAGCTAGATCAGTGCCCATGTTTTCATTGAAAACTGGTTTTTCTACTTCTGGCAGTATTTTGGGTTGCCAGCCTGTTTACTTCTTGGAAAAGTGAAAAACGCAAATTTGCATTTACCACCACTTTCTGTCCCCGTAGGCGACTCAAATTTAAAATGTGGTCACATGATTTTTTCAAAAATTGTGTTGCCAAATTGAATAAAAATTTTCATATTTTTACTAAATTTGGTGCATTTTAAGGGATTTTTGCATGAATGTTTCATGATTATATATCTACAATGGAAAATGTGTGGCCTGGGGTGGATGTCAAATGGAAAGAGAGGAAAATAAAGATACTTAAATGCAAAACCCGGGGGGATGCTACTCCTAACCATCTCTGGTTATGATTATGTTGGGACATTGCAAGATTAATATCTCCCAAACGGAAGATGTTGTGACCTCTTGGTGGTATCAAATGAAAGAGTGAGAAGTATTTGAAGAATACTATAAAATGCAAAAACCCGGGGGTGCTACTCCTAAACCATCTTAGTTCTGATCTTGTTGAGGACTTCTCATGTTTAATATCACCCAATGGAAACTGTTGTGACCACTGGGCGTGGTGTCAAATGAACAGAGCAGGAAGTAAAGAATATTATAAATGCAAACAGGGGTGCTACTCCTACAACATCTTGGACTTATGCTCGTGGGGGGGGGTGCAACTTGCAAGATGATATCTCCACAATGGAAAATGTTGTGACCCCTAGGGTTGGTGTCAAATGAAATAGTGGGAAGTAAAACCAGTTAAGAAATTGGAGTTATCTGGTTGCACAACTTTTTGGGGACACCTGGACCGAAAAGTGCCTCTGGTGTGACTGATTTTTGTCTTGCAATTAAGCGCGAAAGCAGGCGAGACTTGTGGTCGGAGACACCGCCTTGTTTTTTTTACACTTGTGGGGCAATTACTCTAAAACATGCCAATGCAAATCCTTGTCTACTTGTCTGTGTAAATAGGAGGACCAGATTTCTATTGAAGTTGGACATTGACCACAGGGTCCATAATCGCATGATGCGAGCGCGAGGTGCCGCCATTCGCAGGATCATGGAGAGGTCAAGGTCGAGGAGATTCCCGGTCCCTCGGATCAGAATCCCAACTGTGGTGATCTCGGGCGAGGAGGAGGCCTGTGAGGATTGCACGATTGAATTCTCAATTTGAGGAAGAATTTGTAAAGTAAAAAATGTGTATGAAAACTATTTTGATCATGTCTTAAAGGGGTGACCTGATTTAAGTATATACTGTTTTACCCTCTGTAGAATTGCCATTCACCAAAAACACCATTACAAAGTTTTGCACTGGAGTTTCAACCTGTTTTGATGGAGACGCTGAAAAAACATGGTTTTTGTAAACCATAGAGTTAGTAGTTAGTTATACCAAGTTTAAATCGGTTTTGTCCCTGTTAACGAGGGTGGCGGATACACATCACCTCACAATACTGCTGTGTGAGGATTATTGGAGCAAAAGGTAAGTGAACGATGGCCCCATTCCTGATGTAAAATCCACAGTTTTCGGCGGTGGGCCTTAGCCTTTGGGCAACCACGCCCACCATGCAAGGCAGACATGTGCTGGATGGCCGTCGTTAGCTCTCCAGAGCTGACGCCACTTGGTAGGTAGATCTTTTCATTCTACCAGGGTAACCAGCTACCCTCCTCATCAGAAAATCTGATGGGGTGACGGTTTAAGCCGCCGACAACTCGGCCCTGGGGACAGTAGTACTGGTTACCAGTACACCAGTAGAGGCCCTCCAAAGGAAACATGACCTGAGTACTGTATGTAAAAGTAATATTGGTAGACCCAAATAGGGCACATTTTCACTAATAACATCAAACCAAACATCCTTTAGCCCTATGATTTCAAAGGGGGTAAATGAGAAAAAATAGTAGCTGCTTCTGATACCCAAAAGTAACCACTTACGGTAAAATTTGGGGCTGTACGATCAGACCATGGCCCCTTTAAAAGTGCCCACCTGATTACAGCCTATAATTTTTGGCCAACATACCTTAATTTAAAAAATGTCAGTTGATTCGAATTGCCATTTGAAGGTGACCAGTAATTGCACATATACGATAGCACATAGATACTCTACAAATATTTCCAGTAACGTTGTTGCAAACAATAATTCTAAGATGTTGCATCATTAATGGGCCTTTGTAAGTCCTTTTTTGTCCAAAACTTTATAAAAATTTTCAGAAATTTTCACCACTCCACAATTTTTAGTGATTACTACTTGCATCTCAGAATCCATTAAATAAACTTAGGTAGATCACTCAAGGTTAAAAGAGACAAAATGTTTACTATTTAACCCTTAAACTGGGACCTGTGCTAGGCAAATCTTGGGCCTCACACACCCCAGGGGAACTTTCGGGATAAGATTGGTAATTTATGACCTGCCCGTGGCAACACTTGTGTGGGCAGGACGAGTGATATCGCGGTTGCAGTTTCATTTGAAAAAACAGCTCGAGGCGAGACACTTGGCTAGAAATCTAGAGCAGGACTCCAGTCAGAATTGTTATGTCTCGCTAGCTTTGAGCAATGCTTTCAGCTTCACTGAGCTAAAACAAGGACCGCTGAAGCAAATCTGGATTAGAAGTGACCTTAAGTCCGGATTAAGTGATAAGCTTCTCATAGTTTAATGTCCAAGTTGAATAATTACCTCCAACCATGATTATGATTTTTAAATATCCCTTTTCTCGCCACAGCCCAAGATGTTACCGAAGGGCTGCGATGGAGCAGTACACCAAACCACCAAGTCGTGGGTATGAACCGGAACACCCTCGAACGATGCACCTGGATTGTGTACGAGGAGCTCCTTGGAACACTCACCAAGACACGACCAACACAACTGATTTCCCTAGCATTGGTGCTGCCACAACTGCCCCTGCAACCACAGCAGGCCATTGGGGACCAGCATCAAAGCGCTAGGGGTTTTTTTTCTTTTAATTTTATTTTTTAACGTAGAGGGTGCTTTGTAATAACCCTGTTTTACTTAAGGGCTGACTCACAAATGTACTGTAACCAAAATGGTGTGGTGGGGAAATATCCAATGATAACCAATTTTGTAAAGATAGAGAGGGCGCTTTACTGGTTTACGTAAATATGCGTAGATGATTTGGTGCTGATACAAGTAGCACCTGTTGTAAATTAGTAGGGATGCTCTAGGAGAAATTTGTAAAAGGGGAAAGTGAACAATAGTAATAGACCAAAAAATTAGGCCATTGCTATTTACAACTTGACCTGAAAAGTTTAACTTCAAACTGTCAATCGGAAAAAGTGGACCAAAAAATTAAAAATAAAATTATTGATTGACAGCAGTATTAGGAAGAATAAGTGAGGGAGAGTGTTTAAATGCCTTGAATTAAAACTCATTTTTGTTCAAAAGTATTTTGACCCTTTAGTGTACAACTCCAGGGTAGTTGGATTTCATTTTGGTTTTATTTTGTTCATAAATTTAGAAGTTGTTTTAACTATCAGTTGTTTCAAATATTTTGTTAAATTGGTAAAGTGGTTAAAGCATTTTGTAGATGATTATATACATGACACTCTGAATTTTTTCTAAGTGTTGATTTTCCTTTTGAGTAAATGTGTAAACTTGAACCAGCAATTGAAGATAAAATGGTGACCGTTTAACACTTTAAAAAAGACCAGCAATATATAAAACTATTAATGTTACATTGGCATTGTTTTATCACCTAATCACTATACTATGTTTTTTTTTAATGTAATATATTATCAAGCAATATTTTCTCGTACAAAAAACTGTTGGTGTTTGAGCCTTTTGGGCTGTAGAACGTGTAATCTCAATGTGAGAAAATTACGGATTTTTGTGATAGCAGACAAAGTGGCCACAAATTTCTCATGGATTGCAAGGCAAGGTGGCCACTGAAAGTATGTGACCAAGCAGTCTAAGGTGCTGAACCATTGTCACAGTATAAGATCAATCAAGCGGGCCTGGTTTCGAGCCCCGTGAGATTTTGTTTTTTATAAGGTCGGAAATTGCATAATCGCACATCAGTGTGATAATGGAATTTCTCCTACCTTTCACCCATTGCGTAGAATGCAGGTGAATGCAATAGATGTTCGGCGAATCATGTAAAGCTGTTGGTCCCATGTATCAGAGGAGTCATTCCTGGGCATGTAAAAAGTTGCAGATTAGGGGATCATCCTGGGTCTGTTATCTGCACTCATCACTCTAGGTACCAGAGTCCCTCCAACCTGCACTAGGCCAGGCCAGGCCATAATTCAACAGGGAAACATGCTAAGGCTTCATCAGCAGTGGACCGACATAGCTGATGAATGTAGTAAGAGGTCACTGTTTCAAAGCTTGTGTTTCTGGGGGTTGTTGAATGATACCAGATGGAATGAAACTGTTAACATTACAAAGTGTACAGGAAAGTACCTCGCAAGTCCACAATATTAAATTTCGTCTGTTTTAACAGTGTATTGATACTGCCATAAGAAACTTAGTTATTTTTTGTTTGATTCTCATCTTTTGATTTCAAAATCACTGCCTATTTGACACAATACTATTGTACATTACACCCTTTGCCATTTAAAAAAAAATTCCAACTGTATTCAGTGTCTGGCCATCACACGCAATTGCCCCCTCCCCCACCCATCTTTATCATATACTCAATATGGGCAACATGAGCAATTAGGTGAGACACAGTGCGTACCATCAGCGAGCCCAGTCCCTTTTTCAGCCAGATTGTCTAGTTTCTGACACTACTAAATCATGCCTAGTCCCATGTTTACCTGGATTATGTGAGATTGAACTTAAAAATACAATGAGTAAAGTGTGTGAGACAAATTTAACTTAAACTTACTGTATGCGTAGGGGTTGGCTTTAGAAGACGACGGGTGGTGGTCAGGGACCTGATCATATGAATATGCAAATGAGCTACTTAATATGCATATTTAGAGTAGTTAGTTCATTGCTTATTTCTGGTGAAAATTAACATGCAAACAGCATACTATTATGGAATGACTGATATTTGGTGATACTTGGTACACAGGGTACCAGTATACCAAAATAGGAGCCCTGTTGTCTGTGAACAAATAGGCATGTTAATCAGCTAGCAGATTTGCATAATTTAAGAGCACTGAGTGCATTCCTTCTACCACTTCTACTTAAGCACAAAGAACAAACATGCATCATTATAGTCCATTTCTCTACCTCTGTGCAGTGTGCAGTGATGTCATAACCTTGCCGCAGCTTTTACGCACGCGTCAAGATATGCCGTCTTTGTGCGCATGTAAAAACGTCGCTTTAAGGCGGCACAAGCAGATTACTGGTGCGACCATCAAATCTCGCGCTGACATCACTGCACGGAGGTAGGGAAATGGAGTATAGTGATTACTGATCTTGTTAAATTTAAGAAATGTTTTAACATCCTCTGATTATCAATGTATAGTTTTAAAAGAATGTTAAGTGTGTGGTGTAAATTAGTCTCTAATGCTGCAGATTTTTTTGTGAGTTCTTCCACTACCCACTTGAGAATTAGGGCTTGCTCATCTGCAGTGCATTTCAAAGACTCAAAGTTACGACCTTTAGATTTCAGGTTTACTTGGGTGCAGATACACAAGAGACATAGGCCCTTATTCCAAAAACTTGTTTAGTGAAACACGATTTTAGCTTAAAATCGCCGTAATTTAAAATTACGTTTTAGCAAAACGTGTTTAAATATTTTTAACCATTTGCTTACTTAAAGAGAAGCTTTAAATACGAATACCATCGTCATTATTTAAAGACGCTAACTTGAGTGTATAAAAGGGCCTATTGTGTTTCAATGGTTGAGCGCACAAAGTGTATTATGGCTTTCCGTAGCATTTAAGGTGCTACACCAACTGGGCGAGAATAATATGCACCATTGCTTTTGGTCAATGGACAGTGCAATGAGCAGTGCACTTTGCGAAAACACACACTAAAACACTTCTTAAACTAGCCCTATACCTAGTTTTTATTTTGATGCATTTTGGCCAAGTTAAAATTGCGTTTAACTTTAAACTCCTTTCTGGAATTGCGTTTATCTAAACGTTCGTTTAGCTTAAAATCGAACTAAACCCCTTTATGGAATATGGGCCATAATGTTTAACTTTCCATGCAAGAATCAAGATGTGGAAAGTTAGGCATTATGTCTCTTATGCATCTGCTCCCATTACTGACTTCTTCTTAAAAGGGGTTAAGCTTCAGCTATGTGGCAAACTTTGAAGTATGTTGTAAGGACACGATTAAAAGTTCCAAAATTCCAAGTGTGTTAAAGCAATAGCTTAATGAAAACCATAGATCAAAACGGAGACCTAAAAATGGGTGTTATTTTTAGGATTTGTAAATAAGAACGGGAAAAGAACAGGAAAAGAAAAGCAACACTGCAGAATTTGGTTGAATTGTGAAGAATGATGAATTGGTCAAAGGGACATACCACATTGAAAATAAGATGGGCAGGTGTTCGTCGTAGTTGCACAATATTTAGTTGGAAATAACAAAAGGACTCAAAACACCCATGAGTAGCACTAGTGAGCCCATAATGTGATGTAATGTGTTGATGGCTTTCAAAAAAGTCAAGGTTCTGATCGGTATCTTCAGTGTTCATATCACTTTATGGAAAGCACAATATAAAAACTAAAAACTTTGATTAGTATGTTGTAGGTCTAAACAAAAGTTAATTTCATTTTTATGTTGGATATTTGATTATTTGACCGAAATTGTTCTCAAGGCCGCCCTATACAGGCACTAAGTGTGTATCACATGTACCATACAGTGTAAATAACAATACAATAATAACACAATGTATAAAAACTACATTTCTAAGTAATACAGTGGTCACAACAAATACAGAATTTTGGTGTTTATAGTGTCAACATTTTTTGTTTTGCTTTTTTTTTGTCATTTCTGAACAGGGAAATGTTTGTGTGTTTTGGTGTCAGCAGGGTTACATAGTGGATTCACGGTGGGCGATTCAGTCGATTAGAATTGTATCGATTTCAGGTGCAGTCGGTTTGCAGGTCATGCATAACTGCTTCATTTTCTTGTCCGCGAAATTTCAGACTATTGAAGGTGGGCAGAGTTTTGAAAAAAATGCTTTGATTTTGGAAAATACCATTATTTTCATTTGTAGAAATCAGTGAAATATCAAACTCTTATATTTTCCGGAACAATTTGATTTGACTAAATTCCACAAGTTTTTGAAACTTTGCTTTCAGCTTGAACTTCAATAACCTGGGTTAACTGCGTGAACAATAATCCAAGTCAATTGCACTGTTGTGTATGTCCTACTAATTGACAATACCAATTTGAAAATATGCTGGATCTCAAGGTCCACAAATTATTAATAAATATCTATCTAATTTTTGTATTCCAAGCTGCCCTTAAAATTATCAAAGCTACCATAAATGGGTGCTTTGTGTGTTTATACAAGGTGTACATTGTAAATTGTAATTCATTCTATTTGGGTGAACTATTGCATTTGTCAATTGAAATGGGCTACCCTCTATGGGATAAATTTGTAACTCACTTGGTTCTTGAATTGGTATTGGGAAATTCCCTCTTGGTAATTTTGAAAACTATCATAGTATAAATTGAAATTTTCCCCGTCTTGTTTATCTCTTTAAGTTGGAAAGATTATCATTTGTTGAATATGAGTTTTATCTCGCAAATATCTGAATATAATATATTATTGAAATATAGATTAGAATTGAAAAAGCAGTTATTTTGTCAATATTAGATTGAGCAGTAATATGAGAGTTAAGTTAGTTTGTACAAAGTAAAAAGAAACCAATGCATTATCTGCTAAGTTAGAAAGCAATATAGTTTAAAAGTAGCTAATTATACCCTGTACTTTAAATTAATCTGCTTTAGTCTAGTCTAGTAACATTCCTTGCAGACCATAATTTGGAAAAATAGTATCATTTTGAATAAGAATTCGGAAAAAGTTGGTGTACTGAGAACTTTGAGAGAGTGGTATTTTTTGAGGGTGAAGGTATGGAATATTAAGTATGAGAATTATGTAGGAATTAATAGTATATTTTATGTAGAGGTTATCTTTATAAGAAAAATAAATATCGTAATTTGAATCTTTCATAAGGTTATTACAACCGTAAAAATAAGAGTTTATAAAATCCAGGAAATAAGCAAAGCTCCGTCTTGTTTATGTTATCTGTAACTACGGGAAGTAAATTGGAAATACTTCTCGAGATTACTATTGTCTTAAGAAGGCTTTTCTGTTTAAGTGATACCTTGAAGAAATAGGTATAAACCTATGATGTATTCCAAAGATGTGATGTTTTAAGTTTTAATTTCTATTTTTGTTTCAAATTTTTAAATGTTTCAAGAGAGTTGTATACTCTTGAAGAAAAACAAATGTTGCAAGTGACATAAGAAAAAACCTGCCTATAAATAAATCAGCAAAGTAAAAAAAAGTGTTGTCAGTTATTCTGATGTATGACTGTGTTTCACACTACATGTAGACTATCTAGATGATCAATATTATAAAGGACCTGGCAGGATAAGCAGAGAGAAGCACCCTCAATACGAGGGGTGATTGATAAGTTCTAAGCCTAAGGTAGAAAGAGTTATGCTACGAAGTTCAAATTTACACCGGCTACAGTTTCATTCTTCAAATGAAAATTCCAGAAGTTCATGTGTATATCTGTTCTATTTTTTAACTTGCAGGTAATAAAACATTGAGAGTTTTCCCGGATTTATTGAAGCAATTACGCAAGAAAATTAAGAAGTTGAGGAGTTCCTCTTTGTCCCCGCCGAACGAGTTCGGAACGGGGACTATGAAATGAGCAGCGTCCGTCCGTTCGTCCGTCTGTGACAAAAATGTTAACCCATGTTGTATACGATTTATCTGGAGTTCCGTAAGGGCGACAATGATGTAACTTGGTGGAAAGAAGCAGGCTGATGAGTTCTCGACCTGATTAGATTGTGGCCGTAAAATATGCTAATTAAGTATCTAATTTGCATAATTTATGAGAATGTTCCTGCAAGGCCTGTGTACAAGTTTTCTGGAGTTCCGTAAGGCGTATAATGATGTAACTTGGTGGAAGTAAGCGGGCTGAAGAGTTCTCGACCCGATTAGATTTTGGGCGTATTTCGGGCAAATTGAGTATGCAAATGAGCTAATTAATATGCAAAAATCAGCTTAATTGCTATATTTTTGAAACGGTACATCGGATACTCAAAATTCCTGCGCTGCATGAAAGCCTATCATGAGGCACATCTTTTTTGCAATTTGAAAGTATGTTCATCTTTGGGAAGAGATAGTAGTCAAACAGTGCCAATCGGGTAAATAGGCTGGATGTTCTACCAGATTGAGGCCACACTGATGGATTGCAGTCATGGCTACCATAGACTTATGGACTGCAGCATTGTCATGATGGAAGAGCACCCCCGATGTCAGCTTTCCTCTCCTCAACTTTATAATTTTCTCGCGTAATTGCTTCAATAGGTACGGCAAAACTCTCAATGTTTGATTACCTGCAAGTTAAAAATAGAACAGATATACACATGAAACTTCTGAAATTTTCATTTGAAGAATGAAACTGTAGACCGTGTAAATTTGAACTCTGTAGCATATCTCTTTCCACCTTAGGCTTAGAACTTATCAATCACCCTCGTAGTTGTAACTAGACTGATGAATTGTCATTTTGCGATATTATGTGTACATAAGACTCAGTTTTCATGAGGTATTGATGCTTTCCTCTAAAATTGCCATAAGCTAAAAACATGAAAAAAATCCAAATTGGAAAGGGGGGTTGAGTTCTAAGTAGCAAACCCACAACTATAAATTATTCATACTACAGTAGCAACTCGTTAACACTAAGTTGCCGGGAATGTCGGCCGAACTTCGGGTTATCCGAACTTCGGGTTAACAATTTCATTGGAAAATGGGGGACGTTTTAATCCGTGAACCCCAAACACGGAACCATAGTGCGTAACTATGGCTTTACTTCATTTTCCAATGCTATGAACAAGTACTACATTCGTAAGCAAAAAAATGTTTACAAAGTTTAATGTTTATTAAAAAACAACATCTTAATAAAACACAAGTACATGTAACAGATGTATTATATATGTACACACAGCTTACAGATACACGTGCGAGATAAAGGCTCTGACCCAGATTTGATGACCCAATTAACAGATCATGTTCCCACTTTCCAAAATAAAAATCAATTAAGCTTCCTTTTTCATCCTTTTATAAATAAGAGATTTTATTTCAATTGCATAACATTTGTTTTTGAAATATCTCTCACAAATAATAACTTTAATCCTGTGCTTTTTCGTAGTTTGATCGTCAAATAGTATTTTATTTCTGTGAATTAGTCTAGAAACACCGCCCCAGGCAAGGCGCACGTGGTCGTGGGCAATCGGCCTGCTTGGCAAGTTGGGGCTTGCATTGTGTTTACATCGTCTTCCATCTGAAGTTAAACTCCGTTGCCATGGCAGCGTTGGTCTTTGTTCTAAATATAGCTTAGCGCAGGGCTTTTACGAGATCGGGGAATTTCTGAGAAATAGTTTTGATGTGAGCAGATTGTTTTGTCATGATTCGTGTTAAACATCGTGGAGAATACATGGATATAGCAATTGGGAATGCAGGAAGAGGTTCGAGTTAACCACAAAGGTTTGTACACAAAGTATATGGTTTCAAACGGGAATGTGTGTCTAACCACTTGTTAAGCGAAGTTATGGGTTAGGCGGGTTCGTGTTAACAAGTTGCTACTGTACAAAATCTCACTTGAGATTTATATTCATGATATTATGCAACAGGTCTTTCATTGATGATCAGAGTTAATATAACAGAAGTGATCATTTGGCTATGGTTCAGAGCTCAGGGGAAATCTGTTGGACTATTACATAATACTAATTCTTGTGCAAAGTTTTGTTCAAGAATACAAGTGAGTTCTGTTATACAGTGTACTTTGTTCTGGTAAAAATTTGATTTCCCATTGAAGCCTACACTCAAAAATTCCTCTAAAAGTGCCATTTTCTTCAAAATATGAACATTTTGTGTTTTTCGAAGTTAGGATCAGTAAACTTTGCATTTAAAGTTTTATATTATTTGTGAAAATGGGTACCAGATAACGCAATGTCAAAACTGAGGGTGCTTGTCTCTGCTTATCCTGCCAGGTCCTTTATCATGGAAGCAAGACATCAGAAAGTACATCAATTTAGTCTCATTCCCAGTACTTGATGGGTGTCCCAACAGGCATGTATACTGTGAGTACTCGCCCAACAAGTCTAGAGGAGTTTGGTATGAGCTCGTCGCTGATTGGTAGAAAATCTCAAGACAAACAGAATAGTCTTTTAAAAAGACAACCATCGTTTAGCGAGGATGTTAGTACTTAATATGTTAGTGTGAATACTTGGGATCATAGGAAACCTTCTCGTATTAGAGAGATATTTCAGGCATCAACCATACTCGTGCATCAACCTTTAATTTTGAAATGCCACAGGTTTTGGAAACGCCAGCCTTTATACAGCCATCCATTTCATAGGTGAGTGCCCCCTATTATGGTTGTTCAGCAATGTGGAACATTGTGGGTAGTTTATCAATCAAATAGATTCTAAATATTTTAACCACAGTCCATTGCACCGAGATTACAAAATTCAAACTGACATGAACAGGTTTTAAAACAATGCTTGTCACTATGAGTCAATGAAGTATCAACTCCTATGGCACAGTTCAATAGCTTTCATTCACAAGTGTATTAGAAAACACGCCATCTAAGTTTTGTGTATAATATATGATACCTAGAATACACAAGATCAGTTCATGTCAATGCATGTACAAGTACAACCCACTGATGAGCATATAGTGTGTGTTGTCTGGGCATTGTACCACCACTGGCGAGTGCCAAATTGTGTAAAACGTTTTTCTATGGAGTGTGAACTGCGCGCTATGATGAGATTGCGATTTATTCCGTATTGAAATACGTGCTTACACAATTTGGCACTCGACGACCCTCGTACACATATTGGTACTCTCAAGACCATGGGTCAGATCATCCATTACATGTCAATGAACTGAGAAGTTAACCACTGTGATGGGTGGGCTGTCATCCAATCAAAAGTTTTGTTCTTGGTGCTTAGGAAATGTAAATGAATTTCCTAGAAGGCACATGCCATGTCCTTAATTCTTAAAATAATTGGAACCAGAGGACTTTGTACTGCTACATGAAACAACCATCCAACTCTGCATGACTGTGATATTCTGCCAATCATTTGCTTGCTGCACATATGCTAGAGTAACTTGCAATGTTGTGGCTTTTATCCACTCCGACTTTATACCATCTTCGATGGAAAAACATTGACCGACCAGTAGAGCACATTTCAAAATCCTAGATGTGTTGATGTGACGCCTTTGTACTGAAAACATTGCAACAAATTCTTTCAAAGGTTGCTGTAGCATTGCATTTTAGTAAGTTTACTTCAGGCTCTGCCTTGAATCCTGATGAATTAACTGCATGTTGTTAACAAACAGCCAATTGAAGCATGACATTGGCAATTCTATTTTTGTGGGCCGCCAGCTATAGCTGGCAGGAACACTTAGCAATCCGTTGTGCGTGTGGATGTGTGGATGTGTGTGTGGATGTGTGTATGTGTGTGTCACAAATTGTTAAGTTTTTTTTAAATTGACCTCAATTGAAAAGTTTAACTTCAATTGGAACCAAACTTCTGTCATAGGTGCACAATGGGATCCCTCATATGTTGATGAGGTCAAAGGTCATGTTGCCAGGGTCAAAGGTCATGGGGCAGCCCACAGCTTATATTCTTTGAATATAGCGAGCGCGAAAGCCGAGAACCGCGAAATTCTAGTTTTTTTTGCCATTGTGTTCACAATGTTTGCGCAAATGATGGTCACAAGAGGTGGCATCCATTACTCGAAAAAGTGGGGAATTTGGGAAGCTCCTTACTGGGAAATGCACATGCCTCGTGGGAAATCTGAGCCATCAGGAAAAAAAATTATTGGCCATAAAAAATAACTAACAAGCCTGTTAATGCATGTGGTTCAATACCTATACAATTTCCTTTATATGCGTTGTCATCTCAAGGAAATCAATCGCACGATGTCTAACAAGATATATAATATCCGTGTCGTTAAAGGCTGACTCAGATTTCCCGAGGAGGGCACCCTCATTTTTCAAACAAATTGTGTTTTTGGTATATACGTAATGCTTGTCCATATAGATGAGGTGACATCAATGTTTACAAACACAAGTTAGCACCTGGTCTACTGACATGTTAGAGGTGCAAAGAATATGCACATAAAGTTACAGCATTCAATAGCCTTATCACGCCCGATTGAGCGCAAATTTTGAAGCTTTTTAAAAGCACAAGCCCTGCAGGTGCGCACGCATACTGCCGGGCAGTGCTTTGTTCGTTGCCCCACGTTGACGTCACATGTCAACTCATCTATACAAATCACTGTGAATTAGCTAAGCTCAAATCCAAGGCCTTCATACAGAAAATCACAACTTTTTTTATAAAGTTCCGGAATTTTTGTAATACACAGTATCCTATGGCACTGTATACTACACAAATATTTGTTTACTGAAAGGAAACAAAAAATCTGATTCATCTCAAACTTTGGAATTGGGGATTTGAAGCGACTATCTTTAGTTCTAGTTGAATATTTTTAATAAATACACAAAAAAAATTATATTACAAAATCTCTGAGCCAGCCTTTAATAGTCCCAAGTCCTGTGTTTCATCACACATCAGCCATGCACTGCATCTTAAAAGTGGCTGCGCTCCTTGAGTTTTGAAATAAGTTCCAAAATATATACAAGTAATATTGGCAATTAACAGGGAAATATACACCGGTGCATGTACTAAATCATGGGACTATTCATTCATAAACGGCAAGTGTCTGTTGAAATTGCCAACCCGGACTATGTTAGCCAATCAAAAAAAAAAATATTTATCGGCCATAAATTTCCATAAATTACAGCTTAACCAATCGGTAAATGTAAATATGAACCTGTGACCTCATTCTGAAACACCTTGTCCCTTTGATGCGCAGAAAGATGAGAAAATGGCGGTCATAATCGAGGAATCATCTTCTGCGCATCTCCATACAAACGCTATGAAGAATTTTCTAAGTTAAAATGGCGCTATGATTATTATTTTACACGCAACTTCCCTAAAAATTTTCTTTTCACCTTTCCAAAATGCAAAACTCGCTCAATTTTTAGTAGCGAATGTTTTCCCGTTGATAGTAGCCGTTTCAGATTATTTTCAAAATGAAAACCGTGTTTCGTAGCGATGTGTGAAATCTATACAAAGCTTACATTTTATAGCTTGCAAGTTACACTTACGCTAATCTAAACTGCAATTGCCACGTTAGTGGATGTGGGCTCGGAAATAGTGCTAAATAGTAAAAACATACGAATTAAAAAGTCCACTGCAGAGATTATTTCAATGATATTTACTTATTGGTGACCAATAAAAAGAATCGTGCAGGAATAGGCGATTTCAATGCCTGATCAAGTGAGTTGTCAAGCTTATGAGGAAACAATGACGTGTATTGATGCTTGGCTTTACTTGTGAGGGCCAGGAATTGTGCGAAAAGAGCTCGGGGGAAATTGTCCAAGATCAGAATCTCCTTGCCGGGAAATAATTTTTTTCGAGACGTGGTGGCATCGTGTACGAAAACTGGGCACTGCACAAGTGTGCAGAGAATGTTTTGCTGCAAAATTTAGTTAAAATATGATGGATTGTGTGTGCACATAGCCAAAAAAAAAAACAAAAAAAACCCTACAGTATATGGATTTTTATCCCCCTGGCTTGAAAAGCAGAAGGGGGATTTTGAATAAGCGCGCATATCCTATGTATGTATATTCCAGTTTGGTTCAAGGTAGAGAATAACTGATAAGATCAGTATTTTTGAAATCGGGCCGATTACATGTATGACCTTATCGGTATCTGATCGGTATCGGCAAAATTCTCATTTTTACCGATTTTCTATACCGATTTAAATTAAAGTTCCAAACACTGATGCCAAATGATGAAATCAAAACTGAAACAATTATATTTTATGTACACAAGAGTGTGAATGTTATTCCTAACTTATTTCGCCGTTTAGTGGTTTAGTTTAACTAAATCAATATGCTACTTTCTGCGCTTCGTCGTCGTGAAAAACGGGGATGATAACACACACAAAAAATACACAGAAGAATCGGAATGAACCGATTTAAAAATCTGTAATCGGTATAACAGATATTAGGGTGATCGGTTGCACACTAGTTCTAGGTTTTCGTATTTCAGGCCTCGGGTCTTCTTAGAAAAGTCCGATTGAAACCAACTTGGGTTAAGTGCAATAGGGGTTCCTTCATATGTGGATGTCAAAGGTCCTGGACAAGGTCAAAGGTCATCTGAGTTCATGTTCCTTATTGCCATCTTGCCTGGGGGATCACGCAAGTTTGCTGTATTTTTAACAAATACTTTCAACCCAACTTCATTGGTGGCCAAAGGGGATTGATGGGACCCCAGTAATTCTGGCCAATTTTAATTCTATTTCTCTTGCCTCTGATCTGGCTCAGTGCAAGACTAAGAAATCAGTGTGGGTATTTGGGTTAGTTTTGTAATTTGGTAAAAGTCCCATTTGAAAAGTATTGCTTCATTGCAAATCACACATTCTCATTTTGTGTCCTGTGTACTATAGTGCAGGGAGGCGCATACTAAGTTTTGTTTAACATTTTTCAAAATGCTCGTGCATGGACACCTTACACCACGGTGGAGTGTGTATTCGTGGGAATGTGCAATAGAATTTTTCTCTTGGCCGATGTTACGGGGGGGGGTTAGATATCTGACCCTTCAAAATAGAATAAATGATGCCAACGAAGCCTCACAACCACTAACAAAGTGAGGCCACGCCATGCGATAGGTCCGATTTTTTATTCCTGTCAAACGCATATTGTCGATGGTAAGCTTTCATTTGGGAGGGGGCCGTGTTGAGAACAAAAAAACTAAAAAGCCGTATACAGCTGAAATGCTCAACTTTGTTCAACAGAATAAAAATGCTTGAACCATTTTACCTGTACCTTTTTAATCAAATATGTGAAGGATTCAACAAATTCAAGTAACAGATTGTCGTAAAGTCTGAGATACGTTATCGATTCCTTTGTTTGTTGTCAATTCAAAGAATGGATAAAGTGCCATGAAGAGGAGGATTAGGCCACGTAAATATTGCAGTTATAAGTGACCAAAACTCTAAAGTACATGGACAAATGTTTGGACCAAGCTGTAAAATATTTAATTTCTGGAACAACGAATAAATGAAAACTTATCAGATTTTCTAATATTCCTTAGTGTCATAAAAGAACTTTAGTGAGTACGGAATTATATGTATTTAATTTTCTTATCATATGTTGAATGCCTCAGAGTTTGCTCAAGTTTGGTGTTTGGAATTTATTAAATTATTAAAGGCATTTATCTTGTAATATATATTCTTCATGAGAAAAGGGACATTTTTTAATTATGGTCTTAATCTGATCTGGTATCCTGACATTGAAG
The DNA here is from genome assembly GCA_023653785.1 of Ophioderma brevispina. Taxonomy (NCBI): domain Eukaryota; kingdom Metazoa; phylum Echinodermata; class Ophiuroidea; order Amphilepidida; family Ophiodermatidae; genus Ophioderma; species Ophioderma brevispina. The sequence goes on along the minus strand of JAMKCH010012578.1, from coordinate 38,057 downwards.
GTGCAACGAGAGATTTCAAATAACAAGTGCCCCTAAAAAATATTTTTTTTTTTTTTTTTTTTTTTTTTTTTTTTTTTTTTTTTTTTTTTTTTTTTTTTTTTTTTTTTTTTTTTTTTTTTTTTTTTTTTTTTTTTTTTTTTTTTTTTTTTTTTTTTTTTTTTTTTTTTTTTTTTTTTTTTTTCTAATTTCGTATGGGAGCAGATACAAAATTCAGCCTAAGTTTTCTATTGAAATATAAGCATATACAAATCACCTTTTTTTCATTTAAGTATTTTCTGTGTTAGCCAGAATAAAAGGTAGGGAATCTATGCATGTCTAATCTAATGAAATTCACTACATATAACAGGAAATATGGCCGACCTTGAAATCTCTAATTGCACCTTTAAATTCTAATTCTACTGATTGGGTAAATCATTAAAACCTCTCAGAACAATGGAATCGTCGACACGCCACCCCAAAAAATTTTAACCCACTGAGTCTACTGCATTTCTTACAATGATTATGATTGGTTGGTTACTCAATTTGTAAGTGGTCGTACCAATTACAGAAGCTTTCTAAAATATTTCACTACACTCTTTCTGAGGTGATACCATCATTCTAACAATGTTCTGATTGGATCAATAAATGGTCGAATTCTGTTAACATCGGCGGTAGAGTTTCTCAGGGGGTTATGAACTGACAGGAATAAACAATCCTTATAATTGCAACATCACACCCTGCATAAATGCATGTCGTGTATCTATCCCAACCAATTACGCACGGGGGATCGTGCAGACAATCCGGGTGAAACCCGGAAAAGAGCAATGCGCTTTTGTGACAGAGGTTCCATGTGAATTGAATGAAAAACATGAAAGATCGGAACTAGCAAAATGGTAAATGGAACTAATTTCATAGATGGGAAGTGACATATACCAGTGTCAAAGAGGAACTTCTAAGCGATGTTCAGAACTAAACCACTTCATTTCGGCTAATATTGACTTTATTGCAACCCAAATGGTACAAAGTTTCTACGAAATATGAGCAAAATAAGAATGAAATATAAATAAATATAAAAAATACGTCGCGGTCGTTGGACCGCTAGTGTCGTCAGCCGTCACGGTTTGTGAATGGGGTAAAGTTAAAAGGTGACATGAGGTACCAAGGTGACATGGTCACAAAGGTGATGTGGGGTCCACATGGGATAAAAAAGCACTTATGGGGGTCACACGGGGTCACCAAGGTCACACGGAGTCAACAAGGTCCCACAGGGTCACAAGGTAACACGGGGTCACCCAGGTCACACGAGGGTCACCAAGGTCAACTGAGGTCACCAGGTCAATGAGGTCATCCCACCTGCCCCCAATTTGGCACCCCACCCTCCCTCCTCCATGACACACCCCACCCCCTCCCCTGATCGACCCCACACCGACCCCCTCCCGGACACACCTATTTGTGAATGGCCAAAGGTTCACGTCACATGGGTCACCTAGGTAACAGGAGGTCACCAAGGTCACATGGGTTACAAAGGTCACATGAGCGTCACCAAGGTCACGGAATGTTGTCAAGGTCACAACACAGAAATGAAATAAAAACTTTGTCTTGTTCTTTTTCTTGCTCCCTTCTCCCTCCCACTTCCCGAGGCACCCCACTCCGAAGCACCACCACCCACTCGACGCACACCCACCACCCCACCCAACGCACATCACCGACCCAACCCCAACGCCACATTCACCAAAACCTCCCCGACGCACCCACCCTGCCACCTCCCCAATGCACCCAATCACTAACCCCCCCCCCCACCCGGCCCACCAACCTCCAGAGGATTCACACACAAGATGTGTGGGATAGTAGTAGTGTTTTCAGGTAGCAAAGGATGGAATTTTGCATTTCCGATGCACCATTTTAGCAATACAGCAATTATGTATAATTAGTCATTTGCATACCTAAGCCGCTGTATCAGACTTTCCAAATGGCAAAGAAGATGGGCACCATAAGGGCGTGTTCGTGAAGAAGTAGTGAAGAAATGTAACAGATCTGATGTACCGTTTCAAAAATATAGCAATTACGCTGATTTCTGCATATTTTTAATTAGCTCATTTGCATAGTTATTTGCCCAAATCATGCCCAACTATAATCAGGGTTGAGGGAACTCTTTAACCCGCTTCCTTCCACCAAGTTACAATCATTATACGCCTTACGGAAAATGACCGATACTTGTACACAATTAGCCTGCGGGAAAGGGTTAACATGTGACCTGCCAAAAGGTCACATGAGGTACAAGGTCAAAATTAAGGTCACCAACATGTCACCCTAACCGCCCCTCCTCTCCACCAAGTTACATCATCGTAGCCCTACGGAACTCATAGGCATGCAATATAGAAGTGGGTTAACATTTTGCCACAGACCACACACAGATACCACAGACACATCAACTATACGACCAGAGTAAATCCTATGTGCCTTCTGCAATCTTGCAGACGACACAAAAAAAATTCTCAAATTAAACATTCTGGTGCAAAAAAGCACAGGCAAGAGCCCAATAGTGCGGACTAAAGCACTAAATTAAAGGGAAGCCTTCTTAAAAACACCAAAATTGAAAGAAGGGAAAAAATGAAGAAACAAATGTGAAAAGACAAAACAAAAAAGGAATAAATAAAACTTTTAGACCTGGAGTTATCCTAACAGCTGCCTTGAAAGAGGCACAAGTCCCACAGAATGTTCAAGGCAGATAATTCAACAACTGGGCCCATGGTGGAAGAAGAAACTTCTTGACAAAGAGTGTGAGGCCGATTATGAATGTGGAGCGAGGGCACACCAGAAAGATACATCTGGGTTGGCACGAGAGTGAGGAGTAAAAAACCATTGAGAGCGAGGAAAGACCCGGACAAAGAAGAAGAATTTTGAAGACGGACAGACGGCAAAAAAGTAACGCCGAGGCCTCAAAGAGACGGGCAGCGGGAAGTTTGGAAAGGAGGTCATCAGTTCAAGATTCAAAGATGCAAAATGGTCCAGGGCAAGCTTTTGTGCTTTGGTATAGGGCTATACAAGTGACCTAACAAGGTTAATTTTATTAAGCAGTGGCACGCTTTGCATATGATCTATAAGTTGTAAAGAAATTTGTTTGTGTTGCCTTCCTAGGTAGAAACCAAATGAAAACAGTCAATAGAGAAAGCAAGGGTATAGATGAGATTTTATTTAGTACGCCCCTCCCCCCCCACCCGGCCCTCCCCCCCCCCCCCACATAAGTTTCAATTTTGATCCTTTGCAATCTGATTTGTCACAGCATGCCTAATAGTTATAAGATGCATTTCGATTGCACAAACTTATTACCTATGATTAAAATACATTCTAAAACAAGCTTGGAGATATTCAATGTTCAGACTTTTGGCCAAGTACCAAATGTCACTACCTCAGCCATTAACTCCCTGAGGTCTACCGGCTGATTTCATTGGCTAACTAGAATTTCGCGGTTCTCGGCTTTCGCGCTCGCTATATTCAAAGAATATAAGCTGTGGGCCGCCCCATGACCTTTGACCTTGGCACATGACCTTTGACCTCATCAACATATGAGGGATCGGATGGTGCGGCCTATGACACAAGTTTGGTTCCAATTGAACTTCAAGTTTTCAATTTAGGTCAATTTTACATTTTTAGCCCATTTTTCAACTTGACCTCACATGACCTTTGACCTTGGCACATGACCTTTGACCTCATCAACATATGAGGGGTCCCATGGTGCACCTATGACAGAAGTTTGGTTCCAATTGAACTTCAACTTTTCAATTGAGGTCGATTTAAAAAAAACTTAACAATTTAGTGACACACACATACATACATCCACACACACATACACACGCACAACGGATTGCTAAGTGGTCCTCCAGCTAAAGCTGGCGGCCCACAAAAACATCACATGACCCAATGTACAACCAATCAGAGACATGGAAAGAAAAGTTTAAACAGATTGTGTAATGAGCCAATTATAGAAAGTGTAAGAAAGGTAGTAGACCTCAGGGGGTTAATAAATAACAAGTTACATGTACAAGCTTTGTGAAGCCCCTCTGTAGCATTTTCAATACCTTAACACAAGTGAGAGCTAGTCTAGGCAGCAGTAGAATAAAGATTGCAATACAAGGAAGCCTGTGCAATCCATCAAAGTGATCACTTTTTAACAGCTAGGCATTTCTGCATTTGAAACACTAAATGCCAGAGAGATCATTTTGGTAATTTGGTAACAAAGAAATCCTAGTTGAGTGGGAAAGAGAATGGCAGATTTACTCAGTCTTTAGATAAGTCTTATCATTCCATTTCTCACTCATCCCCATGGTCCACTGGCTAACAATGTCTGTTTAGTATGCCATAGCCACCAGGAACAGTTTTTTTACCCAGAACTTTGTATGTGCCAGTCCCTCCAAAGAGATTAAAACTTATTCCATCTTTGTCAGCCCAGAAAAACTGTGGTTTCTTCTCAACCTGATAGTTGAGATCCTTGGCTTCAAAAGATATCTTTGTGGCAAAATATCAAACCCTTACATAAATGAACATATTTTTTACCTTTAAGTTCCTGCAGATATAATTTCATACAAGTAAATTTCTTTCAAAGATTAACATGCTTTGTACATTGATGCTAAAATGCAAACAAAAAAATATCCTTAAATGTACAAAGAATTACTTCATTGAAAGTAATACTTTCACATTGTTCATAACCAATGTAATTTATAACATGATAGCACTCTGTTATCAGGATATATCTAAACTTAAAGGTGCTTGTTTCAATCATCTCATATCAAGTAGAAAACACAAACAAAAAATGGAACAAAACACTTTAACTGGCTAATCATGCAACCATTCGTTACAATACATTATTTGGTCATTGTATCGCTCTCATAATTATCATTTAACATCAGAAAATCGAACAAGATTGATTGAATTCTCTTAATTCCCTACTGTTAAATTTTACATCAACACACCAAGACTCAACTTAATACTGCCCTGCTTCACACAAAATTATGACCGGTAGCATAGGAACTGGGTGCAGGGTGGTATTTGCTCCCGCTCACTGGCTCAAAATATTAAGATGAAATGGAATAACATTTGCACTTTGCATTTTTTAAGGAATCCTGCCAACTTTGACATAAATTTAGACCAAATTAATGTAAATCGTGCCGATTTTCACCAGTTTCATGTGCATTTGGTCCTGTTTAGTACTTGGTATGGGTCACTGGGAATTTTCAAAATATACAAACACTACTACAAATCACACCTTGAAACTCCCAAAATATGTGGGAAAAAGTTCAATTTTTACTATATTCGAGATTGGACTAAACTGATTTAGCAAATTTTATTTTATAGTTATTTCTCTGTAACACCATTTTATTTGATGATCCTACTTTAAAAGTGCCTGAAATATTTGATGAATATCAACAATTTAGCCAGAGGAATGAACAATGCATTCACCATCTTGGATACTGCCGATAATTATGATATACTACACCCTATCCCCATCAATCGCTATTGAGAAACCTGGGGCAAATGCCGTCGCCAAAGCAGGGATCAACTTTATAATGCCAGAAATGCGGTTGAATTTTACACAAACATGTTTCAAATTTTCAAGACTATTTGTGGATGATTGTAGAAACTTTTTCATAACCTGGCATTTCATTTCAGCAAAACATGTACTGTACACCTTTATTTGGTAGAAAATGGAGAACAGATATACTTAACTGAACACAATGACACATAATAATACAAGAGATTTTAGTTATCACATATAAGACATTTATGTGCAAATAAATGCAGAAATGTAAGGAAGCATTCAGTATGATTTAGTACAAATGATAAATAGATGCAGTACAAACATGGCAGCTATTTTATACAAAAGATCACATATGTTCCTCTGCTGTGAAACATGGGAGGACCATAGAATATGAATACAATGCAGTTCAGAAAGATTTTTTCAGTACAAATTGACATAATAGGCAACTTTTAAAGGTGCAACGAGAGATTTCAAGTCATCCATATTTTCTGTGATATGTAGTGATTTCATATAGATTAGATGCTCAATAGATTCCTTACCTTTTATTTGGTTACAGAAATAACCTAAAATAAAAACAAAAGGTGATTTGTATATGCTTATATTTCAATAGAAAACAAAAGCTGAATTTCGTATTTGCTCCTATACGAAATTAGGAATTTCACAATTTTTGTACCAAAGAAACAGTTCTCAGCTTAATCTTTACAGTTGGGGATATTTTTTATGTAAAGCTTTACACCAGTGCCAAAATCAGAATTTTCACATTTTTTCGGGACACCTGTTATTTGAAATCTCTCGTTGCACCTTTAATGCAAAATGTTACAGAAAAATGGAAGCTCAGTGATAAACAATTTAATGCACCAATATTAGTTGATCTTCTGCCGAAAACAAAAAAGCTACAGCTGTTACTAATACAGTGAAAGAAATCACCTATTTTCATATACTAAAGTACTAATTGTTCTGTATCACTGGCCTAACCTTTTAAATATGCCTGAAAAAGCTGATGTAAGGTAAAAACATTCTCCACAGTAGATTATACTGGGGAATTCCTTCAAGTGATGAGCAGGGCTCGCGCGATAAGCTTTTTACCTATAGGGCGTTTGCTACACATTTTCTGCCATTTGCTATGGCACTTTTAAATTGTTGTAGCAATTTTCCCCATCCGTTTGCACTATCAATATGATCAAAAAAGCAGAGAGCTGTTCAAATTGCACACAAATAAAATCCTTAGCTTGAGCGCTGGTGATGAGGATGTTTGGCAAATTTTGTCCAACTCATCCAATAACCCATGTTGTTTTCCCCCTTTGCTGTCACAAATGACCTAAGTTTTTATGTCCATGCCATCGGCGCACGTCGTCACCCAATGCCCCATTTGTTTTACACAAAATGAGAACTCTTGTCAGTTGTTTGATCAAAAATAACTGTTGACTTCTTCATTCCAAACCCAAAACCTCGATAATTTTCTAATTGATATTTCATTGACCCACAGTTTTTAATGCCTGTTCTCCAATTACTGTCTTTTTTCTGTGTTTGCAACAGTCAGTTAAAGACCTTTACATAGTTCCAAATTTACGGGTCAAATATCCTCATTTTCAAATTAGTAACCAGTACCCCCTCCACCCAATCCACTAAAAACAAGTAAAATATTGCGTTGACTTATCTAAGCATTTTAAAACATTTATAAGTATGGATACTTGAAAGGAATCTTGCAGGCCAAATCCTTTAAATGTTTGTGTCAAAAAATAAGCAGTTTACAATGAATAAGTTCAATCTTTTCCAAGAGATTGGGTGCACACAATGTTTAACAGATCATGTAATTTTAAGCATATCCATTTCAATGAAAATGTTTAAAACAAAGTCAAGCCTTTTGGGGTTGCACACCTTTGGAAGATTAAAATTAAGGTAAAGTGGCCCTTATCACCAAAATGTCCCTAAAATTGTAACCTATTTCCTATATATTTACAGCTATTTATAAATCAAAGGAATAGCCCTTGGTATCAAAACCATAGTATTTTGCACTGATTATTGATAGTTGGCAATGCAACCCAATCTGGTTGCCAGTGGCGGCACCATCCCTCTTTTTCGGGGGGGGGGGGGAAAAACGGGGGGGGAAACGTGAACTTCATAGGGGGGGCAAAAGTGAAATTCTGGGGGGGCAAAGTAATCAATATTGGGAGATTTTCCACAACCAATTTTTTTTGGCCCCAAATCGCTGATTTTCCCAAAAATTTGGTGATTTTTGGCCCCAAAAAATCGCCAAATTTTGGCCAAAAGCACTCATTTTTCTTTTCTTTCGACCAGGGGGGCAAACTGGGGGAGGGGTCAAGAAAAAAATTGGGGGGGGGGGGGAAAGCCCCCTTGCACCGCCACTCTGCTGGTTTGCAGCACAGCAATTAAATGGTTGCCTTGTGATAAAGATAGTATAATGCAACCAACTCAATTTTTGATTACAAATAAACGAAAGCAATATTGCACATGCCAATCCTATAGATAAAAGCTTATGAAAACGTTGTGACTTTCCGTCCAACGGGGTTTTCTTCATACATCTATAGGCAGCGATAATAATATTGTCCTAATTCCTTTACCTGGAACCATGCCAGGGGGCAATTTCCCCCTCCCGGGCCTCGCACTCCAATGATTTAGCAGTAAGATTGGCCACTGAGACATCTGCCGTACTATTTGTGGGTAGACCAGACGAGATTGGTTAATAAAGCTTTTTAAAAGCAGCCTGAGACGGACGACATTATGGGGTGGTTCTTCATCACTAAGTGTCTCCTTTTGGCTTTAAAAAATGAGAAAAAAATGTTGGCAAATCATAATTTTTTTCTTGGAATGTGTTTCACAATAGTGTTCACAAATACTATAATACGGACATTTTATTACTTTACAACATGATATCTTAGAAGTTTTTTATTTCATTCACTCTTTAGATCAATTTTTTGGCATTATCTGCAGCGTATAGGTTTCAAATTAATCCATTGCAGTTAAGAAGATTTTATTTGTTCAGTTACAAATTGACATATAAGTAGGCAAACTTAGTTGCAAAATGTTACAGAAAAAAAATGGAAGCTCGTGATAAACAATTTAATGCACCAATATTAGTTGATCTTCTGCCTGAACAACAAAAAAAAGCACTACAGCTGATATAATACAGTGAAAGAAAAATCACCTATTTCATATACTAAAGTACTAATCGTGTACTTATCACTGGCTACCTTGGAATAACCTGAAAGTGATGGTAAGGTAATGAACATTATCAAGCCTAGTGATTACTGGGAGAATTCCTCAGTGATGAAGCAGGGCTCCTGACTATAGACTTTTTTAGCATAGCAGTGTGACTACACATTTTCTGCAGTTGTATGCAATTTTAAGATTTTCGTGTTGTACAATTTTTCCCCCATACGTTGCACTATTAATATGATCAAAGAAAGAGCTGTTGCAAAAATTGCTACACAAATTTAAAAATCTTAGCTGCGTGAGCGGCTGTGATGAGGCATCGTTGGCCAATTTTTGTCCAACTATCCAATTAACCCTATCTTGTTTTCCCCTTATGCGCGTTCACCAAAAAGGACCTAACGTTTTGTAATGCAATCGAGAACGCAACAGTCGTTAACCAATATGCCCAATTTTGTTTTACACAAAATGAGGAAATCTGTCAGTTGTTTTGACAAAAAATAATGTCATTTTCTTATGCCCCAAAACCTCGATAATTTTCTAATTGATATTTTATATGACCCACATGTTTTGATGTATGTTATCCAATTACTTCTTGTTCTGTGTTTGCAACAGTCAGTTAAAGACCTTTACATAGTTCCAAATTTACGGGTCAAATATCCTCATTTTCAAATTTGAGTACCCCCTCCACAATCCACAAAAACAGTAAAATTATTGTTTGTTAATTCTATCTAAGCAATTTTTTTAACATTATAAGTATGGTTGAAGGGAATCTTTGCCGGCCCCAAATCCTTTAAAAGTTGTGTCAAAAAATAAGCAAGTTCAAGTTTACAATGAAATAAGTTCAATCTTTCCAGAGAGACGTTGTGAACACAATGTTTTGTTTTTTACAGATAATTGATTTTTTTCACAAAAAATAAAAAAAATAAAAAAAATAAAAATGTTTTTTAATAAAACAAAGTAAGCCTTTTGGGGTTGCACACCTTTGGGGAAGTTTAAAAAAATTAAGGTAGAATGTGGCCTTATCAACCCCAAGAAAATGTCCCTAAAATTTATTTGTAACCTATTTCCTATATATTTACAGGCTATTTAGAAATCAAGGAATAGCACGGGTCATATCAAAACAATAGTTATTTGCAATGATTATGATAGTTGTTTTGCAATGCCACACATTGGTTGCCCAGTGGCCGGCACCAGGACCCTCGACCCACCTCTCTTTTCTGGGGGCGGGGGCCCGGGGGGGCACCAGTGCACTTCAGGGGAGGCCAACGTGACCTCTGGGGGGGGAAAAGTGGAAGGCGAGCTCTACCTCACACCCGTTCGCGTTCCCCGGGGCACAAACCAATAAATAAGAAAATAGGAAGGCAGGGATAAAATAGGAGAAACAAATTCATTCTTCCTTGTAACGGAGAAAAAACCGAAAGTGAAAAACAAAGGACGCAACAGGTGAGGAGGGAGGTGAGAAAAATGAGGTGAAGGAGGGTGGGGGGGAGAAGGACATATAAGTTATTCAAATATATGTGGGCTATTGGAGATTTTTTTTTTTTTTTTTTTATTTTTTTTTTTTCATTTTTTTTTTTTTATTTTTTTATGTGTTTATGTTTGTTTTTTTTTATTTTTAATTTATTTTTTAACCAATTGTGGCCCCAAATCGCTGAAATTTTTATTATTTTTTTCCCAAAAATTAATTGCGTGATGATTTTTGGACCCCAAATCGCCAAATTTTTTGCCAAACTCACTCAATTTTTTCTTTCGACCAGGGTGGGGGGGGCACAAACTATGGGGGGGGAAGGAGGGCAAAAAAAAAAAAAAATTAAAAAAAAAACAAAAAAAAAAAAAAAAAAAAATGCAAGAATAGCTTAAAAAAAAAAAAAAATTGGGGGGGGGGAAAGCCCCCCCTTGGCACACCACCGCCCATGTGGATTTTTGGCACTGCACAGCAATAAATGGTTCTTGGCTAAAATGAACCTGTAAAAATATTCACAGTAGGAATATGTGATGGTTTTTTGCTTTTGTTTGACAACACTCCTCAATTTGATTAAAATAAAATAAAGCCAATTTGCACATGCAAAATAAATAGATTAAAACAATAAAAAAAAAGCTTATGAAAAAACGTTGTGACATTTCCGGCACAAAAAAGGCGGGTAGTTTGACAGTCGGTTTTTAGTTTTTTTTATTCATACCATAACTATAGCAGAGATAATATGTACCTAATTATTTACCTGGAACCAGAAATCACTAGCCAGGCAATTTCCCGCGGGACATAGACAATTCCATCCCCTCCTTCACCTCCAATGATTTTTTGTTTTTTTTTTTTTTGAATTTAGCAGTAAAGATGGCATACTGAGACATGCTGCCATATGAGTTTTGTGGGTAGACCAGAAGAGAGGGCCATTCTCCTCCGCTCTTGGCGGAAAATACAGCTTTTCAGGCTTTATTGAAAAACCGCGGAGACGAAAAAGGAGGATGACGAGAGACGCTGGAGAACGAGACATTATGGGGTGGTGTGGGTGGTGCTGCTGGGTTCTTCACTAAGTGTCTCCCTTTTGGTTTAAAAAAAATGAGAAAAAAAAAAGTTTTGCAAATCATAATTTTTTTTTTCTTGATTGTGTTCACCCCCCAAATAGTGCAACAAATACTAGAATAAGGACATTTTTACACAGTGATTTCATTAGAGTTTTTTATTTCATCTTTTAGCCATCAATTTTGCATTATCTGCAGCGTAATAGGTTTCTTCAATTTAAATCCATACATTTAAATTTAAAGTCATTGTATTAAATGTCTCTATTCTTTGAAATTAATGGGTCTTATCGGGGCGGTGTCGTACTTGACAGTTTTCGGATGCATATTCAGCCTATTTCATTTGAAAATAAGGTGTGAGTAAACCCCCCGGACTACAAATATACATGACCTTAATTTTGATTGACATAAATCAGAGACAGACCCTAATTCTGTTCTACGCACATCATAGGCCTACATACATAACGGTCATTCTTAGTGTTGACTAGAATTCTGTAGAATAATCGCGAAAATGAAATTTCGGTGAAAAATGAATGAAACTCCAAAATAGGCTATTTATGCCCTATATGTAGGAGGAGACGGCGCGCCGCGGCGATGACATAGAGAAAATAGAAAATAGAAAAATAAGGCTGGTGAAAACGGTTGGTAAAATCAATCGGGGAATCTACCATGTGAATTCAGAAGAAAATCCCGGGCGGGAAACAAAACCCACTATTTTCCAGACTTTCAATGTAAATTTTTACAAGATACTCAAAATTATAACACCCTAAACACGTATTTTTCGATGTGAAAAGCTACCATTATTTTGAATTTTTGACGATTTGGATACCCTAAACAATGGGCGGTACATCGCCTGATCTCAAAAAACTACCCGTAATACGCGTTTTTGTACACGAGCTATGTGGAATCCACCTTGGAAACAAGTGGCCCCCCGGTGTGTTGGTTATTTTTATTTCAAAAGAATTTTTTATATTTTTGTTAACATTTACAAAATACTGATGTATAATTAAAAAGGACATAACAAAATTAAAGATAAATAGATGTCATAAGACATTTAATAGCTAACAGTTTGTTTTTAAATTGGTAAGATTTTTCAACTTCGGTTGGTATACCTGGGTAAGATGATTACTACTAAGATAAGCCCCAACCCATGTCTATAATTAAGTGCATCATGAATTTAACTCTACTTCAAGTTTGACAGACAGAGACATCATGACAGGGGCTCTTTGGTATTCGGGCTTAGTATAGTTGTTTTGAACATGTCGCTTTTATTGTGTAACTTATATTTAAATTATCACTTTGCATAGACACCAATTATCATCAACTGCATTGAATCACACTATGATCAAACAAAAGCATTCCATTTACCAAATTGTGGCATCCATTAATTACCCGCAGAGGCCCCAGAGAGTTAAAGACAAGAAGAGAGTAGCCGACTCCATTTACCTGTCGATTGATTTATTCAGACAACGATCTTGGATATGGATAACTCAAATAAGCCTCAATTTTCCATAGGAGTATTAGGAGTCTATTCACGACGGAGGAGGGGGTATTTGTGGCCACACAGCTGGAGGGTAATCACACTACCTTTGCTAATTTATGTAATATGTAATGTAAAGTACGAGCCCACATGATGAGCTTTGGATCCTTGGAGTTAAAGCAAATATATTTTCAAGATGGGGTTTAATTTTAAAAATTTAAAATTATTAATATGAAAAACAAAGAAGAAAAGAAGATTAATAAGAATATAGTTTTTTTTGACACAAAGTAGATTGATAAAAAGCAATTTACAATTTGTTTTAAATATAAGACTGGGAATAAATAATAAAGATGAGATGTGAGGAATGAAAGATGAGATTTTTTGTTTTTTGCAACTTTTGACGTGGGCATAATGGATTAGGCACCTATATTTGAGTGGTGGATTGCCCAGCCCCCCATCTTTTATGACACCATCTAAGATGGCCGAGTAAAAAAAATCAAAAATATTTTTTTTTAACTCTAGAGCCATGGATTCATTAAAGTTTTTTCGGGATGAATTCCATTATAGTCATATATATAGATATAATACTTTGCAAACCTTTATTTTTGCTATTATTCTATACCTAAAACAGCTTGGTTTAATAAGAAAATGCATATTGCTATCCATTATTGCTTGAGAATAGAATAGGCAGTTTAAGACAATTCAGAAGCCTTGCATTTTTCAATTAGCGGGATTATTCTCTTACTGGAAAAATGTAAGGTATACCCTAATGAGTTACTAGAGGTAATAGGAATACCAAGAAATGAATGGGTGGAGCTTTGTGATCTAAACCAATGACGTCTTGGTTAACATGAGAAACCATTGCCCACGGAATAAGAATGTAATTATAATTTCTCCGAAGCCTTTAGTGTTCTGATAGTGTCTGTTATGCCATAATTCACCATTGTTTTAATCTAAATACAAAATTTGTTGAATACAAATGCCAAATAAATTAAAGACCTGCATTGGTAAAAGTATTAGAATATTACTTGTGGTGAAATTATGCTAATTAATAAATTAAATACAAAAATTTAGTTGTTCATTTGATGGGGTTCAACCACATTTCCCAAACACACTTTCATTCCTGAATCTGATGGTTGGAAACACTAAATGGTCTACTAACCCTCTCTCGTAAACCATAAATAAAATCACCCCATCCAACAGTTTGAGAAACCCCTGCAAAATTATTTTAATGTTATGAATACCCAATGTAAAAGCTACTTTAACCATAATGAAAGGGCGAGTACTCTAACTTAAGACCGGGTTTAAACCAGGGGCTAGTACTACATGATGTAGACCTTTTTCCTTTCCAACATTACTCTAAAAGGTGCTGTAATGGGGGGGAGAATATTTCTAATGGATGGACTGTGGAATGACCCATCATGAGGAATTTTCTCACCGTTACATTTTAAGTTTCACTGTATTTTGATGCAGGAAAAAGGGTCCAATTATGCTATAGGACTAACCCCTGGTGTAAACCCAGGACTAAAGTAAGTCTCCCTTTCAGAATACAGCATAACAGACAGATAGATAATTTTTCTATATATATATAATATTTTATATATATATACATATATATATATATATGTATATATATATATATATAAGATATATATATTTATATACTAATTATATAATATATATATATATACACAGGAGAAATTGGAGTTGTTTATAACACTCTGCTGAATTACTGCCATAAACATATACATATATGTCAATCAATTTCTTCATATATATATATAATATATATATTACTATATCCTATATATATATGATAGAAGAGGACATGTGTGCGAGAATGAATTTCATTTTATGCTCAATTATTTCATGTATATTATCTATTGTGAATCAGATGATAGAAAATAATGTAGTGAAAGATTGTATTGTACTACTAAATAATATCAAACTATAATTCATCATATAATAATTAGCATAATTTGTATTATGTAATATTTTTTTAATTTTTCTTTTTTGGTTTTTTTTAAAATCAATTTGTGTTATTAAAATAGTGAGATTTTATGTACACAAGTCGGTGAATACAGTTTATTTTGGCATTAGAGAAAATCATTTTTTTGTAACATAACACACAATAGGACTATCAATACACCAACCAACCTTCTTTATGGGAGATACCAGAGTACTGTTGAAGTACCTGTTAAGTAAGCCATGGAGTACAACACAAACAGCATGCGGTACCAAATCACTGGCCATAAAGGGGGGGTGGTTAAGGTCGGTATTAATTAATTAACACCCTAGAGGTATGCCATGCATGCAGTACCCTAACCACTTATAGTCGCCCCAGAGGGAAATACCGCGTGGGTAATCCCATGCAAATGAGCTTGAGCTCTTGTGTGAATTATTTCACAGCTGTTTGAACCCCTGTTCACACAAATAGTATCTTATTTTATCGAGCAGTTTAAGCAGTTGGTGACACAGTTTTGACAACTGCTATAAAGCTATTACCTCTGCAAAATCAGAAAAATCCCGTTGCGGGAACCGTCCCATTTATTAGGCCCTAAGAAGCGTAGGATTGTATGATGATAGAACTCTATTATGTCCATTTCCCTTTAGAGACACAGGGTGTTTGTAAACTAGTTGCATTTTAAGAAGAAAAATATATTTGCACGACAATGAAAGTTCGCCTAAAATTACACAGGATAAGTCAGTGGAATATCAATAATTCAAAAAATTAGTGTCAACAAGTGTGGTGCCATTGTATTTTTTTTTGTTTTATTACTGGTTTCTGTCATAATAAATGACACTTAAAAACAGCGGTAATTTTGTAATCTTATCCATATTTAAACATTTTGGTCACCTGTGTTATATATTTTACACAAAATGTCATACATACAGGTTTTTGGTGATGCCAATGAGCTCATATATATATAATACTGCAAACCTTTATTTCTATTCTACTACCTAAAACAGCTTGGTTTAATAAGAAAATGCATTTGTGATCCATTATTGTAGAATAGGCAGTAAACTGACCAATCAGAATGCTGCATTTTTATTAGGGTATTCTCTTACCTGGAAAAAAGGGTACCCTAATGAGTAATAAGAGGTAATAGAATACCCAGAAATGAATGGGTGGAGCTTTGATCTAAACCAATTACGCTTCTTGTTAACATGATAAACCATGCCCACTGAATAAGAATGAATTATAATTTCTCCGAAGCCTTTAGTGTTCTGATAGTGTCTGTTATCCTATAATATCACCAATTTGTAATTCTAAATACAAAATTTGTTGGAATACAAATGCCAAATAAATTAAAGACCTGCATTGGTAAAAGTTATTAATAATATTACTGGTGTGTTGAAATTATGCTAAATAAATTAAATACAAATTTTAATTTTCATTTGATGGGGTCAAACCACATTCCCAAACACTTTCATTCCTGAATCTGATGGTTGGAAACACTAAATTTCTACTAACCTAAACATAAATAAAATCACCATCCAACAAGTTTGAGAAACCCCTTCAAATTATTTTAATTGTTATGAATACCCAATGTAAAAGCCTACTTAAACATAATGAAAGGGAGTCTTAACTTAAGACCTGGGTTTAAACCAGGGCTAGTCCTACATGAGTAGACCTTTTTTCCTTCCAACATACTCTAAAAATGTGCTGTAATGGGGAGAATATTTCTCATGGATGGACTGGAATGACCTATCCATGAGGAATTTTCTCACCTGTTACATTTAAGTTTCACTGTATTTTTACAGGAAAGGGTCCACTTTTGGTAGGACTAACCCTGGTGTAACCAGGTCTTAAGTTAAACTCCCTTTCAGAATACCAGCATATACTACAGATATATAATTTTTATATATAATATATATATATATATATTTAATATATTGATATTATATAATTATATATATATATATATATATATATATATATAGAATATTATATATATAATCTATAATATATCCACAGTAGAAATTGGAGTGTGTTTATTAACCTATGTGAATTACTCCATAACATATACAATATGTCCATCAACTTTCTTTCTATAGATATTATATTATATATATATAATATATATATATATATAGAAGAGGACATGTGTGCGAGAATTTCATTATGGCTCAATTATTTCATGTAATATTCTATATTGTGAATCAGATGATAGAAAATAATGATTACAAATTGTATTGTAACATACAAAATAATACAAACTATAGTCATCATATATAATCTAATTTGTATTATGTCCATATTCTCAGCTATATATAGAGAGTAGCCCAAATATAACAATTGTATTAACATATTGAGTTTTTTTTTTACACAGTGTGATACAGTTTATTTGGCAATTAGAGAATAAATTTTTGTAACTAACACACAATAGACTATCATATACCAACCAACTTCTTATGGGAGTACCTGTGAAGTACCTGTAAGTAGCCATGTTGAGTACAAACCCGCATGGGTACCACATCACTGGCCATAAAGAGGGGGTAATTAACCACCTAGAGGTATGCAGCAGTACCCTAACACTTATAGCGCCCCATGCGGAAGTACCTGAGTGGGTACTCCCATGCAAATGAGCTTGAGCTCTGTGTGATTATTGCACAGTGCTTTGACCCCATGCAAATAGTATTCTTATTTTTAGGAGCATTTTTAAGCAGTGGTGACACGTTTTGGACAACTGATAAAAGCTATTACCTATGCAAAAATCAGAAAAATCCGTTGCGGGAACCTACCATATAGGCCTACGAAGGTCAGGTTGTATGTGATAGAACTCTATATGTCCATTGCCTTAGAGACCAGGTTGAAACTAGATTTTCAAGAAAATCATATTGCCCGCAATGAAAGTTCGTAAAATGTACACAGGATTAAGTCAGTGTATCAATGAATTCAAAAGTTGTGTCAAAAAAGTGTTGGTGCAATTGATATTTTGTTTTAGTCTGGTTTGTCATTAAGAAATACACTTTCAAACAGCTGTAATTTTTGTAATCTTATCCAGTATTTAAAATTTGGTCACCTGTGTTATATATTTTTACACAAAATGTCATACATCCAGGTTTTTGGTGATGCCAAAGGAACTCATATATAAATACTACTAAACTTGAAATGGTCAGAAAGTGGTAAACAAACAATGGATGGAAGAAATGATGCGCTGTACGGAATACAGTCTATAACACCATTTAACTCTATACATGTCCATACAGATTTCTATTGATTATTGTGTGCAGACAATTACAGGGAAGTAACCCATAATTTAGAATTTGCAATGATGTTCACATTCGCAAGTTCTAGCGATGTAAAAAATAGAATTTTTGAAGCTCTTCAATAGATGCATTACTGTGTACTATATAGTTTTCCTTAAGTGCATTTTGTTATTTCTACCCTTCCTGAGGAAAGGTTATTCCCCAAATTTGGATTATGATCTTGCGGTTTGGTGTGCGAGCATAAGTCGGTATCAACCAGTGCCCCATAGGCCACTGTACTGTAATGCCTGTCTGTTTACGGGCAAGGAAAATACAAAATTGCAAATTTCTTACAGAGATTATTTGGAGTCAGCTTAAACACATTAATATATACTTAAATAAACAATACAATATACAAACACAACAGTTCAAAATGAGACAAAAATTCTACTTTTAGGTAAAGGCGGGGGGACGAGGCTGTGATCACGAATGCCCCTTTAAAGACACTATCAGTGATTTGAAAAATATTGAAAATTTGCAGGAAATTAACTTCAAAGTGAAGGATAAGTCTGTAGAATTCTCATAAGGTTAACTTTCCAGCTGTAGAATTGAAAGAAAAGGAAGAAAACGGCAGTGTTCCCAAGACCGATTCTCCATTCAATTACGGTGTAGTTAAGTGTCCGTTCGGACAGTAATGACTCAAATCTCTGATTATGTCCTTATTAGGTTGCTTCTGGTCTTATCATTTGCAGGGTTGTTAGGATACTGTACTTGTTACGTACATGCTATAAATCTGATTTTTGATGATTTTTTCCATTTGCTGGTTTAACAAATCACTGATAGTGTCTTTATTTGCTGGAGTAGGCATGTTAGAATAAAACGTGTCCGAGGAAAGGCTCACCCTAAACTTTGGTAGGAGCCACTGATCACATTGTCACAACACAAAAAAACTATTGCATATCATAATTTGTAATCATCTGGCATAGCCAAGGATTGAACAGTAACCAATGGATACTAACGTGTAACTATATCAGTGAATACATCAAGCAAAAGACACCGAAATGAGAAAAAAACTTTGCAAATTAAACATTAATTTTTACATTTCTGCAATGCATTATGTACACAATATCATTTTGGTATTCTTTATATATCAGTACTATTATAGGACAAACTAATACATGGCATTAGTAAACAACATATTTTAATCAATATGATATCATAATGTGGCAGCAGAAAATGGAAACATGTTTCAGAAAATCCAATCATCTACAGAAGTGACATCCAAGATCAAAATTTGTCAAACTAAAAAGGTTCCATTGCCAGTCAAATTTGATATGTGCATCAAGAATTATTTTTATGAAAAAATAGGGCACAAGATGTTTAAGTGAACTTTTCAACAATAGAAGTTCACTATTATACATTATTGTATTAATTAAACCATTTAATACTATATTACAGAACCAATCAATATGAATAAAGTCATAACTATTTCTTACAATTAAAATGGGTTATTCAATTAATGTGTGTGTGTACCAACAAGGTGGCCATGAATCTTAGGCGCATTCATGAAAGAAAAAAAGGTTTTATTTCCATCCAGATCAGCACTGAGTTTGGCAAAAATGACAGAAGTATAACAGCATTCCCAATCCATGTCTTCAAAAACGTCTGTCGCCACCGGATACACACTCAGCTTCGTCAATCTATCTGACTTGGCCTGTGATGTAATGTACTGAAAACAAAAACGATGATATAAAGACATTAATAACACTTCACACTATTGGAGTTTTGGACTGTAACAAAAAGGTAATGGGTTAGTCTTTCCACAACCCTTAGTTTCCATTAGTGACATCCCGCTTTTTTGGTTAAAGGATGACTCAGAGATTCAAAATATAATTATTTTGAGTAGAAAATAAAAATAGTCATCTAACACTAAAGATAATCACCTAAAGATATCAATGCCAAATCGGATTTTTGTTTTCTGCAGTAAACAGTTATGCACGTATAACAGTGCCATAGAACGTGACAATGACAGTGGTAACAGGGATGTAATGCTGCAGATTTCGCCAACTACGGTGTCCCCAGATGAGACTGTCAAGGCAATTGCCATCATGTAGATAACCCATATAGCTGTGTGCAGACCTGGATGGCCCACAAAGGAGTTCCAACAACTAATGGAGCCTCCCCCCAAGGAGTACTTTGCTCCTATCTCTGTGTAGAGTGGTTGAGTACATCCTCAGACAGAGTCTTGACATAATGAACGACAAAGGACTCACCATCCAAACCCAAGCGTCCCCGACGTCACAGGGGTCAGCATCTCACAGACCTGACTACGCCGATGATCTAGCTTAACAGCCGATCTAGATATGTGGTGCACAAGATCTACAAACATAATGAGAATGCTGCAGACAAAGACGGCCTAAATCTAAATGCCAGGAAGACTGAATATATGACTGTCAATGGGGAAGACGATCATCAACCTTTCTTCACCGATGGTAGCCAACTCTAAGAGGTCAAGGACTTTCAAGTATCTAGGGTCCTATGTTTGCCGACAGCAAGACAGAATCCTGTCACCAAGGACACAGCTTGGAATGCCTGCAATAAACTACACCACTGATGCAATCTGTTCTCTCCATTCAACCAAGCTGAAATTCTTTAGAGCCTGTGTAGAGAGATCCTGTTATATGATCTGAGACACTGGACCATGAAGAAAGAGCTCAGTATAGACTGGATGGCACCCTCACCAAGCTTCTTATGCCGAGTACAAACCATATCCTGGTCGCGAGCACAAGACCAAGCACAGATATATGAGAGATCCTCTCCAATTTCATCTTCTGTTGCCAGTCACTGTCATCTTGCGATTGACCAAGTAGTCTCAGACCTCCCATGTTGGAAGTTACCATGCCAAAACAGGGGTCGTCGCCCCTTTTAACTACATTGATGTGATGCTCCGAGACATCCAGCAGAATCCATCTGACATCCCAACCTAATGACAAAACAGGGACATTTGCGCTACATGGTGAATCAGGTCATCTCGGCTGCGGCCGTGAGATAGAGATAATAGATTATAGCCATAGTATATAACCGTGTTAACAAAATTCGCGGATCCCCATAATTGCCTTATAACAAAGTTGTGATTTCTACATGAAGGACTTAATTTGAGCTTAGTTATTCAACACCATGATAGTATATGGAAAGCATTATGTAAATGCAAAAACAAAACATGATTTGTTTGAAAATGAGTGCGCCCTCATTGGGAATCTCTGAGTCAAGGTCCTTAACCCGATGAATAGATGAACAAACTCGAAGTAATGATTAGTCAATGGTCGTCTAACTACACAACAAAAAGGAACTCACTGGCTGGCATTTTATGTTTTATATTGGGCCCAAATATATGGAAAACTTCCATAACCTTGTACAAAACAGTCAATCGTCTGGAAATTCCTTTTGTTTATGAAGTTGCTATTTCTACATTCAATACATAGACACTGTCTCCCTAAAACCTCCTGAGGTAAAAACTAATTTTTTTGACTAAATTTCAGTTGGTTCCTTTTGTTGTTGTGGGGCAGTATTGTTAATTTCATTAATATCACACCCTGAGGTACTCAAATTTGGTTTTGTTAGGATGTGCTTCAAGTAACTTGAAAATGGGCCTATTTTTTGTTGAAAAAATTGCAATATCATTTTCAATGGAAAACTGAATATAGATCTCAAATCATCCTTAGAGAAGGATTGGGGAGGGGACAAAAGCTGTACTGAAGCAGTTTTTGATGGGGATATTTTTATTTTGGGTTTACATGGGGCATGTGCTTCTATCTAGGATGTAAATAACTGCCATACTTCTGCTAACTGCTTGATCTCTGTATGCTTACAATTTCTATGTCACTTCAAAAGGGGATGACCTTATTTAAGTATTATGAAGTTTTCATCATGATAGAATGACCTTCACCCAAAAACCCCATATGTAAAGCTTTGCACTGATATTTCTATCTGTTTTAAGGTGAGAGCTAAAAATGTGAATTTGTAAACCGCATAGAGTACTGTGTAAAACTAATATTGGTCGACCAAAATGGTACATTTTCACTCGTACATTCCAAATCAAACATCCTTTAGCCCCAAGTAAGATTTCAAAGGGTAAATGAGAAAAATAGTAGCTTTCTTCAGATACCAAAATTTTGACCACCTCTGGTAAAATCTAGGGTTCTGGGGACAAGGCTATTAGTGATCGGGCCATGGCCCTTAAAATGCAAGCACAGCTTAGAAGCTAACAGTGGTATAGCCAAGATTTTGGAGATGGAGGGGCATGGGAATGCACTGAAACATGTAAATGTAATGACATGATGCAGTGACATTATTAAAAAATCAAAACTATGATTAAACTGGTTGATTGATTTTATATATATATTTTGTTTTTAAAAAAGATTAAAATATGAAAAGGAGAATTCACTTTATTGGTCATGAAAAAGTGCATTTTGATTGTTATGCAGGGTGCATAAATAGAAATGAAGGTGCAAGAATCAAAAGATCACATTAATGATCTGTGAATTTACAATATATCTCTACATTCTATTCACTTATTTTCCATCAGCCATTTTATTAGTAAACCAACAAATGTTCCATTTACTGTCGCTATAATTCAGTATTAGCAAACATTTTTCTGATGGAATTGTCAAGAATTAGTTCACCACTTACCATATGCATTAGTTATCCTTTCTGCACCAATTTCAAATGCATACAAAGCACAGCACTATGCTTTTGATTCCGTCTTCTTAGTTTTGTGGTCAAGTTTTTATGGTCAAAATGACTTGGATTTTAATTTCAGTGCCCACTTTCAATTTTTTAAAGGATGTATATTACACTTGACAACCTTGAATGTGCATGTGATTTTGTAAGCTTGTGAAACCATGGCAGAAAGTTAAAATGAATTCTTAATAGAGCCTTCAAAAAGGTTTGTTTGATGTAACAGGAACAAGAAATATTGAATTGATGAGCATTTCCAATTTTGTTTTTGTATAAAATGTGACTCAAAATGAGTAAATATTTAAATTTGATTTTCTTCAAATTTATTTTACCATTTTAGGTAGCACAACAATCAATTATTGTTATGGACATTCCTCCAATTATGGAGAACCAGCTAGTGCAATGTTAACCCTTTCAAGCCTGGAAGTTTCTGGAAAGTCAGTGGCTATTAAGATGGCTTCCCAAATGACCATGGGTTATTTAGGAAAGCCATATCTCAAAAACCACTGAACTAAGACTAGGCTTGTTTGTACTCATTTGAATGCACTTCTCATGTTGATTCTGAATATGGCCATGAAAATGCAGAATTTGGACATTTAATCCCAGAGGCCTACCACTTTTCCTAAATTATGCATACTGCTATGTTGATAAAGAAGCTTTCGCTAGATTTTTTTGTTAAAAGCAATTTTTCACTTAATTTTGTTTCTTTGTGAGGTGTAGATTGGAAAAAAATATGTTGCCATTTTTTTCAATACCATTTTGCCCTTGAAATCCAAGATGGCCGCCATGAGGTGAAAAAACACAATTTTTTGAAAATTCTTCTCAATGAACTGCAGTTATGAATATGATGTAAATTCAATTTTGCTAAAACAGCAATATTTATGGTTTCTATAAAGTGCAATGTCATCATTAATAAGATATTATTTATGTTTGCCCGCTATTTTGTAATTCAAAATGGCTGCCACCTAACATTACAGCGTATGCAAGATCAGGTAGAACTATAACTCGCAAATAAATTTCTTAAAATTATCATTCATCAAGTTAATTTTTTTCAGGCCTAGTTCACTCAGACCAAGAGCAGGCGCACAACCATTACTAGAGCTCAGCTCATTGGGACTTGGGTAAACGAACAAAGAGAATATCCCGTCCTTCAGAAGGGACCTAAGCTGTCGGTCCCATGTATAGAGAGTCATACCTGTACTTGTATATTACAGTCAGTTTCAAAAGAGTAGGGTGGTAACTCCTGACTGTTCCAAGTAATCTTGGTCAGTTTTGACTGACCAGGATTAAGGGATATTATCATATCCCTTACGTCCCTAGAGATAAAATGACTAGCAACCTGATGATCACCGCAAAAAAGGGAGGTAGCAGTATTTGTATTGTTATATCTAGGAGCCCCTTTCTCCGTAAACACAAGGCAGGGGTCCGCTCCGTGATTTATGAAAAGTGGCAAAAAATGCCATTTGGGGATTTAAGGGATATAGTTGAGTGGTTTAATAATCACTGTTGGGTAAACCTTTGAGGTTTCGGTAGATAATTATTAAATAATTAATTAAATAATTAATCATTTAAGCAGACTCCGTGCACATACCTTTATTTTTTTTCATTAAGTGGTTCCATTATTGTATTACATCAGTGCAAGAAAGTTTTCAATCTAATAATTGCAACAAAATTTTTGTGTTATCTCCAAATTGTCACAGAATAATGTATCAAAAGTGTAGAAAAAAATCCAACAATGAGGAACATAAATAAGGTGCACGGTTTAAATACAAAGTCAAAATTCGAACATGTTTAAAGATTCAGTTCATACCCCCCAAAAAAAAAACATCGCGGTACCGAAATAAAGTTAAATTCATTTGAACTAGATTTGCAGTGAGTTGAGATAAGTTGCGGTAGTATATTTATGTATGTTTATGTATGTATAATAATACCTGTTGCAACGTTTTCTGTGTGGAGCAGAAATATTATATATAGTTTAAGTAAATTTGGACCAATTTGCCTTGGACTATTGTATGAAATTCATCAATTTGAAAAAAAGGAATTCTTTGATCTGATATGTAAGGAATTTCAATAACTATGCACATTACCGGCTAACAAAGAGCAATACATGAAGACAGTTATCATACATTTGTTTTGGACGGCGCGGGAGTGAATTGCATCTACACTGTAAAAATTATTTTACTCAGGTGAGTTAAAAGTCACAGCTCGTTAATGTTGAGTAAAATCTTAGTCAAAGTTGAGTAAACCTTACCCATTGTTGATAAGCTTAGTCATGTTGGTAAAAATACTCAGCTTTTGTGTAAGGTTTACTCATCTTTGACTAAGATTTTACGCAACATAAGAGCTGTAACATTTTTACTCAACATTTTTTGGAGTGTATGTAAAACTTGTTTCTTTTTCAAGTTAAAGCTTTTTTACAAGAGCGATATTAAATACCTCTAAATGGCCTTTGGCATAAATGATTTATGTCCATAAAAGCAATTTTGAAAAGATAAAATTCGGATGTGTCAAAAAACCTTGTTCTAAAAATTACGTTAAGGCATTGCCATTTAGTTCTAAACTTAAGGTGAGCCCACAGGTTGGCAAAACTATCCTTTGATCCATAAAATGTTGGTATGATTTGAGTCCATTAGCCCAAAATAATATTCCCCTGTACAATCTTGCCCTCCCCCATGATATTTCCTTTCTTTGCGTTTCAGACTTTTTGTGTTATTATTATTCATGAATAAGAGTTCAAAGTTGTTAGATGCTTGTTTATACTGTTCCGTATAGTTTGTTTATGACTTAATGTAATAGCCTCCGTTAAACAATTGACGTATTGCAATCCATGAAAAGAAAAGAAGAGAAAAACCAGTAGATTTTATAATGTGTTAATTGCCCAGATACCAGAGATACAAAATGAATTATAAGGTTTAACAGGGTGAGTAAAAAAAATTGCCCTGATTGTGTCTGCCATTTTGAATTTTAAAATACATCTTTAAACACATGGGAACAATCAGGAAAGCGTTATTCATTATCTTTTTTGCTGAAAGATAATCCATAGACGGGGGAGACAGTATTTTGAATCAAGTTAGAGCTTTTCCCCTTGCCCGGATTCCTTGGCAATGCAACAAGCGGCCAATGAGGAAAGGGGGAAAGGAAGACTCCCCCAAAATGATAAGGGGGAATGTCTATGTTTATGTCAAATAAAGTGGGATCTAAAAGATATAAAAGTAAGGTGATAAAGTAATTTTTTTTCAAGATTGCCACATATTGTGTTTCTACAAAATTAATATAGACAATACTTTAAACATCCAAAGTTTGTCACCGATGTATGTTCCATCATATGGTATGATTTCATTGAACTCTTATGTATCAAGAGGGGTTGCACAAGGCTTTTAAACTGAGGGTTCAAAATCTTCAATAACCAGATTCAACTTAGAGTTATAGGCAAAATGACCATGATGACCCTTTAAGCATCAAGACATATAAATTTGTGCACCAACACCTTACAAATAAGGGTTATGGTGCAATGTCCCCTAATGCAACCCATGGTATTAAAGTATTTTATGAATGAGGAATGATGCGGACCTAGAAACATTACGAGGACATTTCGATGGTAAATGTCACTGAATTTTGTGGGGTTATATAGCGTCAAATTTATTTGCAGTCAATAGATTAGCCTTGAGTTTCTTCTAGACACTGATTTTCTTCGCTGAACGTCGTTCATTTAATGTGGATCCGTGGACCAAAAAGCGCCAAAAAAAAACCGACTACTTGATTCAAAGGCTGGAAAGATCGGTATATATTAACCGGTCTGTACAATGACTTGCAGAAAATTAAAGATAATGGTCTAAGCTTCAGATGGTACCACTACGTGAGATATATTTGTTACTTAGAAATTCAAAATGGCGGGACACAATCGGTCAAGTTTTTGGACTTACTGTAGATAATCATTTGCCATGTAACTTAAAGGATGCTGCTAGTTAAAGCACAGTGTGAATCTCATGAAACCAAGTATGGTCCTCTCACTGAAGATTGTGACGACTTTTCAGTAGTAACCCAATTATTATTGTAATCGTTTGATGATAGGACCTTGCTACATACTTACCCTATGCCGTCCCATTACAAGAGGGTCCATCAACTTGGTGATGTTAAGTCTAGGTGTCCTATGTGTCCCAAAACTAAAACACATGGGGGCAAAAGCTTCAATCATTCCTTAAATGGACAGAGGAAACTCCAGTAGGTAATTGCTAGTTGCAGAGTTAGGTAGTAATCCTTGTTGCGGTAGACCACTATTAGAAGCAGTAATAAAGCATATGACTTGAAATATATTTTCATGTTTTGCCAATGCCGGATGGCCAATGCCAAAAAAACAAATAATTTACATAGTGTCATGCACTGACAATTATGTAGCAGTGACAGCCACATCCATAATGTCACTTAAAACTGCATAATTGCACTTTTGAAAAAATACGGAGCGGGACCCGTGCTTGGGTAAGGAAGAAATGCCACAAGAAAGAAACGCTAGCTGAGCTCCTTTTTTTTGCGGTGACATCAGGATTTTCCTTGAGGGACGTTAGTTAGGGATATAGGATGTGGTCTCCATATTGGATGTCAAGAGCCGCCAAGCCTTAGTGCTTTTGAAAAATTGAATACATCTTTGTTAAATTTTTTTTGCTCCAATTTTCTTTGCTGTTTTGAGTAATGTGGTAATTTAATTGATGGCGGCCATCTTTGATTTGACAGAAATCAACAAGAAATTCAAATAGATAATGATATTAGGTGTTACAAGTCATATTTTAGTGGCTTAAAATACTCAAGACTGTTGCATAGGACACCATGTATGAATTTTGCGCAAATCATATTTTTTACTGCTTGTGCACAGTAAATTGGCAGCCATATTGGCCGCCATATTGGCCGCCATATTGAATTTGAAGCACCTTATTGTACAAAAACAGTTTTATATGAGTTTTTTTCTTTAACCCAGTAATGTATATTCATTATAATGTTGTTTAAATCACACTCTGGTGATTTTTGAAGGGTCATATGTGTGGATTTTAGTACTTGGAATGGCTTTTTGCCTATTTTGGCAGCCATCTTGGATTTACCAACTTAGTCTGTTTGGAAAAAATGGCAACATGGTTTGTTGAGGTCTTTACCTCCAAAAGAGACAAACTCAAGTGTAAAAATGCTTTTAACAAAAAAATCTAGCGAAATTACATAGCAGTATACATAAACAGTACATCTGATTGGCTCATTACATGATATAGTATGGTATAACCTCTGAGTAACCAATCAAAATAAACCTTCCATATATCTGTACAAACATTTAAGATTTTCTTACTATGTCTCTGATTGGCTAAATATATCATATAACACAATGTGTAACCAATGAAATCGGCTGGTAGACCTCACAGGGTTAAAAAATGGCTGGTAATCTAAAAGGGAGTCGAACTTTAGTCCTGGGTTTAAACCAGGGTTAGTCCTACATGAGTGGACCTTTTTTCCTTCCAACATACTGTGAAAATTAAATGTAACGGGTGAGAAAATTCCTCATGGATGGGTTAGCTGTTCCGGCCAATCCATGAGTAATTTTCTCACCTGTTACAGCACATTTTAGATTATGTTGGAATGGCAAAAGGTCCACTCATGAAGGACTAACTAAAACCAGACTCCCTTTCAGAATACCAGTCAATGAAAACCCTTTATCTGTGAGCAATTATATTCACCCTTTAGGTCCAAAGAGTTAACATCACAGTGAACATGTTAAAGTTGGGCTTTTTGTGTTACACCAAACAAACTATTTTAAAGCATAGTATTAAACTTTAATAAAGTACAATGTTCTTACAATAATTGTAGGCACTCCCTTCTATATTGAATGTAAGCGGTACCATGCAGGAAGGTAAAAAGGGTACAATTGGGTAAACAAAAAATACCACACCAAATCTATCAAGCATAAATCTAAAACCACCTTTACATACATGCATGCGATTGTACTGTGAAATGCAGTGAGGTTTGTATACTGAATAAGACTTTTTATGCTCTTGACGAGTGCAAGTATTTTGTTTCGTTTTCTAGTCATGGGTTACATAGTTGCACATAATTGAATGTAGCAATGCACACAACAATAATGTTGAAGATAGAGAACATCATCAGTTGTCTTGTGTGCTTCATATCACTATGAATCAATATAGTCTCACTCCCATGGCACAGTTCAAAAACTCTCATTCACCTGTGTATTGAGGTAATGCAACCCCTGGTCCTTTGAGTATGATTTATGATACCAAGTCAAGTCAATAGCCTGTATGAATTTAACTTGCTGAACTGTGCCCTGGAAGATGAGGTTATTGTAACTCATAGTGTATTGTTCAATGCAAATAATACACTATGAGCATATTAACTCGTAGTGTATTGCTTACACTATGAGCATAACTCGTAGTGTATTGCATGCACTTCAGACTCATTCTCATAGCGTTATAAAGGTCAAAAGTAAATAAATCACCAGACTTGCACTCCTGAGCATGAAAAGACTTACAATACTTTTTGTGTCAACTTAGCACAATTTACAACTCATTTTGGTATCTTCCCGTTTTGGTATATGTGCTGTTTTCAACAGAATAAAGTGCAGTAACCCATGTGTAATCTCTCTTTAATCCATTGAACATAATGGTACAATACCAAACCGGCAAGATAACAAAACTGTCTGTAACAACACATACCCCAATTATCATTTTAAGCATTGGCTACATGAGGCGACTATATCCTTCACCTCTTTAAAACTGCACCATCACATGGTTAGACACAAATCTACCACTACTCTGGTTGAAGAAAGCTGTCATTACTTTTTCAAGTGAAATTGATGGCATCCTACAGCGGTGCAGAAAGTATTTGCCCATGGTGTAGTCTGTGTCACAGACTGAGAAAGGTATTATCTAAATTGGTATTGCATGAGAGACTAGTGTCACCAGTCTCCCCATAGGGAATGTGTGTAAATGAAACTTAATCTCAAATATCTCCAAAAGAAGAAAGGGGTTATATGGATATTTTTTGCATCAGAGGGTCAGAAATGTTGTTCTCTTACAAGAACATCCCTCAACTGGGTCTAAACCTATAGAACCCATTGAGAAGATTGAACATTTCTATCGGTAGTTTTTTACGAGCATCAAACATTACGTCCCTAGGCAAGCTAATAGCAATTCCACTAGTGGTTGGGTAAAGGTTCTGCTAGTGTGTGACAGCAACAACTGTTACTATCTGCTTTAGTCATATACTGTCCCATGCTAAATTGCTTTAGTCATATACTGTCCCATGCTAAATTGCTTTAGTCACATCCCATGCTAAATGCTTTAGTCATCACTGTCCATGTTAAATGATTTAGTCATTACTGTCCATACTAACTGCTTTATGTCATTACTCCTCCATACTAAAACGATTTAATTCATTAAATTTTCCCATCTAAACTAACTTTCTTCGTCATTACTGTCCATAGCTACAGATGTTTTAGTCATTCCTGTCCATTGCAAAATGGCTTCGTCATTACTGTCCATGCCTAAATTGCTTTAGTCATTACTGTCCATGCTAAATTGCTTTAAGTCCTTACTGTCCCCACATATTGTCCCACCATGCTAAATTTTGCTTTAGGCATATACTGTCCCCCATGCTAATTGCTTTAGGTCACATCCATGCTAAATGCTTTAGTCATCACTGTCCATGTTAAATGATTTAGTCATTACTGTCCCTTACTCAAACTAACGCTTTATTCCTTACTCTCCATACTAACTGCTTTAGTCATTCTTTTCCAGACTAAACTGCTTAGTCAATTACTGTCCATGCTACATTGCTTAGTCATACTATCCATTCTAAATTGCTTTAGTCATTACGGTCCCATGCTAAATTGGCTGTAGTCATACTGTCCCATGCGAAAGCTTTAGTCATTCACTGTCCATGTTAAATGCTTTAGTCATTACTGTCCATACTAACTGCTTTAGTCATTACTCTCCATACTAACTGCTTTAGTCATTATTTTCCATACTAACTGCTTAGTCATTACTGTCCATGCTAAATTGCTTAGTCGTTACTGTCCATGCTAAATTGCTTTAGTCATTACTGTCCATACTAAATTGCTTTAGTCATTACTGTCCACTTACTACAACACAATTATGATTCATATCTTACAACACTGCAGTTTTCTTCCTTTTTTGTCATTTTTCATTTGAAGAAAAAAATCTCTATGAAAATTTTATAGACTTATTCTTCACTTTTAAGCTACTCTTGCAAATTTCAAATATTTAGAGGCTCACTGATGGATCACTGATAGAGCCGGTACGGGGGAAAGTTGCCTCAAGAATTTTATGATCAAAGACAAAGACCTTTCAAGATTGACGTTGAATTTTTTATTTAATAAGAACATAAAACTGTTTTTGTCAACTGAGAATGGCTTTGTATGAGGCTCATGACCTTTTCAAATGACAATTGCTGGGAATTGCATTTGGGATTGGTTTTTAAAGAACCTAGAAGCCTTACCATCTAATATCAATATAAGGCCAAGAAAAAAAAACAAGTTTGTCTCCGAAGATCACGCGCATTATGTTTAAAAATGGTTTTGACCCCATAATTTTTTTAGGTGTTACTCACTTTAATTTTTTTTGTTAAAAATTTCAGAAAAGAAAAAGGAAGGAAAAAAAGAAAAAATTAAAAAGAGGGGCCAAAAATGCATTAAAAAAAAGAAAAAGCTTACATTTCGCATAGATTTTCTAAAAAAAACAACAAAACAAAACAAGGCGGTCTCGCACACACAAGTGTCGCATGGTTGCGCGATCACTTGCTTTCTGATGCAGTTTGGCAAATGATTGATTAGAAAGAGAACAAATGCCACTGAGAGAACAGTATTATACAAAATTACTGAGTTTGAATAAATCGGGCATAGTGTTTAGCAGCAGAGCCATTTTAAAAAAGTTACACTGAAATGTATGAAGAATACATCGCGGGGGGGGGGGGGCCATTGGACCGCTAGTGTAGTCTGCCATCGCGTTTGTGATTGGTTGCAAGGTGAAATGAGGTCACCAAGGTTATATGAGGTCACCAAGGTAACAGGGTCCACCAAGGTCACATGGAGTCACCAAGGTCACATGGAGTCACCAAGGTCACATGGAGTTACCAAGGTCACATGGAGTTACCAAGGTCACATGGAGTCACCAAGGTCGCATGGGGTCGCAAAGGTCGCATAGGGCCACAAAGGTCACATGGGGTCACAAAGGTCACATGGGGTCACAAAGGTCACATGGGGTCACTGAGGTCACAAAGATCCCATAGAGTCACAAGGGTCACAAAGGTCACATGGGGTCACTGAGGTCACATGGGGTCACCAAGGTCACATGGGGTCACAAAGATCCCATAGGATCACATGGGGTCACAAAGGTCACATGGGGTCAAAAAGTAACAAGAGGTCACCAAGGTCACCCCACCCTTCCCCCCGATGCACCCCTCCCTGACACACCCACCCCTCCCCATCGCATCCCACCTGACTGCATCCCACCTGACCGATTTGTGAATGGGCCAAAGGTGATGTGAGGTCAGCAAGGTCATGTGAGGTCACCAAGGTCGCATGGGGTCACAAAGGTCACACAAAGTCACCAAGGTTACACAAAGTCACCAAGGTCACATGAAGTCACCAAGGTCACACGAAGTCACCAGGGTCACACATGGTCACCAAGGTCAACCCGGCCCTTCCCCGACGCACCATACCCAGATGCACACCACCGCGACCCCTCCCGACGCACCCACCCCTTCTCCGACGCACCCCACCTCACCACTTACTTCCCACCCTTCTCCATATGATTCACACACAAGATGTATGGTATAGTAGTTTTTCATGTATCAAAGGAATTTTGCATATCCAATGTACCATTTTAGCAATACAGCAATTACGCATATTTAATTAGCTCATTTGCATACCTAAGCCGCATGTATCAGGAACTTTCAAATGGCAAAGAAGATGCGCACCATAATGGGTTTTCGTGCAGTGAAGGAATTTTGCATATCCGATGTACCGTTTCAAAAATATAGCGATTACACTGATTTTTGCATATCAATTAGCTCATTTGCATATGTAATTTGCCCGAAATATGCCAACATCTAATCAGGTCGAGAACTCTTTAACCCGCTTCCTTCCACCAAGTTACATCATTATACGCCTTACGGAACTCCAGATAACTTGCACACAAGCCTTGTGGGGAAAGGGTTATCATTATGACTGGCCAAAATAAGCTAATTAATATTCATGAATATGCAAATAATGCAGCCAAAAGTTACATATAATATTTTGGCACCTCACTTTATCACCCTATCACGTATGAAGTAAATCGGGATTAGCCATTTTAGCCAGCTGAGCATTTCAAAAAAGGTGAACCGAAAATAGCTGGAACAATATATGCAAATAAGCTAATTAAAATTCATGAATTGCAAATAAGCCAGTCAAAAGCTACCCATAATATTGCGGCACCTCACTCTTTCCTATCCTATCAGTTTTGAAGTAAATCGGGATAGCGTTTACTTGCAGAGCATTTACTAAAGGTTACCGATCATACGGACGGACATAGGGACATACGGACATACGGACGGACACACATAAATTTGGACTATTAATGTGCCTCCATGAACAATTCGTTCAGCGCACAAAAATCATTCGCATGCGAATTTTTCACATTTCTTCTGAGACAAACTTGTTTTTTTTTTTTGCCTACATTGGTATATTCATTCCTCGAACTTTTGAAATGTGGTAATTCATTCATCGAACTATTTGGAAATATGAGTATATTCATTCATCTAACCTATCTGAATACGGAAATTCAATATCCAACTATTAAAATCCGGTAGAATCATTAATTGTTTGAAATAAGCTGCTTAGATCTCTGGGTGTAACAGTTTTTAAAAAAAAAAAAAAAAAAAAATGACTAATTTTTAATCTTTCAACAGAAAGGACAGTGCGCGGGTTTGTTGATTTAATCTATTGCTCTCGCTACTAACCCAGCTTTTGTTAACTTAGTCAGTTAGAGATCTGTACTGGTAACACCAAGGGTGAACCATTCAAAACCAGTCGTACGTGCTGGGCGCTGACATTTTTTAATATTGCACGGAATATTATTGTTTGGGCGCTTTATAACACATAAGTGTCCATTCGATACAAACAATCCGGCAAACTATCAGTTGTTGGGATGTTGGGTGCTATTGGGTGGTTAAATTTTGTCTCATGGGCCACACAACGAAATGAAATGACACGTCAGTCGTTGTGATTTAAATAAACCGCCTCACATGGAAGACATCTTGTCACCTAAGCGCGCATTGCAGTATGGGAAAAAAAGAGTATCTGAGCACAATGATCCAGGTGCACTATATTAACCTGGCCACCTCTAAAACATACATCAATTTGATCACTAACGATTAGTGTATATGCAAAGCGGCCACCACAGTATTGAGTGAAGAAGCGGAGGCAGCTCTGCTTTCTATTGTTGGTACTCTATGTTTTCTTTGTGTCGGCAAAACATGCTAGACGATGAAGTCTAAAGATGACGTAACGCTTTTACCTCTCTATCTATATAGGACCGTTTGGGCTAACACAGATCAATCAGCTCAAGGTGGCTAAGTAATTGTGTGAGATGAATTAAGGTAGTAAGTGCAATAGCTGCCATTTGCCAAAATTCACATAAAACTACTATTATGCTACGTCTTTGGTCCGTGGCTCTTGAAATTGTTCTTCAGGCGACTGTGTCTGTGTGGGCCTGTTCACAAGCCATTCTTTTTGGTGTCACAAACTTTAGGGGAAAACAAGGTTGCATTAAATCAGCAACCACTGTTCTAGTCTTTTTGCTTAATCATTTTTGCAGACAATGGGATTCTGACAACCAGGTCAAATCCAAAAATGGGGGCAACAACTATGTGTAATCATATCAAGAAAATCCTCTATTGAAGTACCTATGTTTCTGAGACGTAAAGTTTATACATTCATTCAACAAAAGAAAATTGAGATAAATACCTCAATATTTCAATGCGTACAGCACACATCTTCATCAGGAGTGTACATGTAGATGGACTGGGGAGCCAGCAGCTCTTGCTTGACCGGGACGAAATTTGGTTGGTTTAAGAGCATTATCTAATGAGAAGAGTTCAAGCCCTGGTCACGGTTGAGTTGAGGTGAAAGTTTTCTAATTTGGATGGCCTCCCGTACTTGACGGGGAAATTTCTCTATCGGACCAAAAGGGCATCTCCAGTCAAGCATAAGAGCTGGGAATCCACATCTTCAGGAGTCCTCCTGATTGGAAGATTGTGTGCAGTTACGCATCAAACTATTGAGGTATTTTATCTCAATTTTTCTTTGTTGAATGTATAAACTTTATTGCTGTTAATCATCAACACAGTGAGCATTCTTGTGATATGTTTCCTGGACTCTGCTTGTTGAAAGCAACTTCTTTGGCCATAAGATTGAAGGAGCAAGTGTACCCTTCCAATTGGTGTACACTTTACCCATTCATGAGCTAAGAAAAGGGGAACCAAGTTAAGTTCACTCTCTAATTAGAAATTAAGACAAAAAATAAAAAAAATAAAAAAAATAAAAAAAATGGAGGAGAAAGGAAATAACCAAGTACCAATCTAAAAGGCAATAACAGCACATTTTTTTGAAGAGTGCCCCCAATTTTCCAAATATTTTGAGGGTTTTTATCTCACAGTTGTATATGTATGGATAGTAAACAACACCTGTGAATGCTAGAGCTGCAAAATCCTCAGGGTCGCCCAAGACGGCATGTTGTAATTAGACTCATTCAACAGCTGCTGGAAACATCCTTCCAATATGAAATAGCAGGGAAAATTGCACCATGTAGTGTCTACGCTCGTTCTGTCGGCTCTCAGACAAGTTAGCTAAAGTGATTTTGTGAGGTGCCACTTTTTCATCATGACCGGCACAGAAAAAATTGGCATTTCAAGTCTGTTGTTAAATTACAATGGGGTGGATTCCGATTCTAATTACACAACGTTTCTTTTATGACAAATACGCATTTGAGCATTGTCTTCTCAGGCCTAGTTTACGGGACAGACAATATCAAAACAACTGTGAAAAAATCTCCAATTTGAAAATTGGGGGCCCTCTCAAACATGTTGCCAATTGCTGCTGAACTAATCCATCCATTTCTCCATGCAACATAGCTAACAGATCACATTACTCAACAATTCTGAAAATTCCCCTTTTTTGTGAGGGTAAGACTAGCTTCATGGGCCCATTAATCCCTCTCACAATTGAAAAAAGGTCAATGTTTTTTTGTGTGAGGGTAGTAGGACTTTGAAAAAATGTTGGAAATTGAGAGAATAAACAGAAGTTTTTCAAAACCACCCAAAATTGGGCAAACTTCTGTGAATAAGACACAGAAAACACCACCAGAAAAAATATAAAAAAACTTACCTATATTGATGGATTTTTATATCACCTAGAAACAGGTAATAGAAAAAATAACAGGAAAATTAATAATAAATGTAAAAAAAAACGC
Source organism: Ophioderma brevispina (assembly GCA_023653785.1). NCBI lineage: Eukaryota > Metazoa > Echinodermata > Ophiuroidea > Amphilepidida > Ophiodermatidae > Ophioderma > Ophioderma brevispina. The sequence goes on along the minus strand of JAMKCH010012578.1, from coordinate 1,924 downwards.
AAAAAATAAAAAAAATAAAAAAAATAAACAATTTTTAAATAAACAAAGAGTTGAAATTGCGCTTATCGTAACTGATCAATAATTTATTATTGGTGATCAGTTAAAATCAGTTTTCATAACTAATCACCAATTAAGGAGAAATTAGTTTATCTTAACTATCATTACTTTTTGGACATTCCACTCGGATGTGTTTGGGTGGTGGGCAAAGATTAAAGGCCGAGCCGAATCGATCTGACTATCATCAAATGTTGGCCATGAAAAAACAGACAAGCAAACAAATAAACAGAGAGACAAACAAATCAAAACAACACAAAACAAAAACAAAGCAAAAGGGACAAGCAAACCCTAACTTTTGATTAACATTGTGTTATAAAGTTTGCACTTTCCCATGTAGTCCTGCCAAGAAATGTTATAAAGTTTAACATTTCCCATCCAAATCAAGAAACATTATTGCTTTAATTAGTTAAATCAGTGTGGATTGTGGTCAATGTGGGTAACTTAGTCCATTGTAATATGGTTGGAAACACAGTCATGTTTCACAAGAGGAAGTCATTTTATCATCAAACTCACTCTCTCAATAGTGACAGCTTTCATATTACTATTAGATAGATTTGTGTACATTAGAGTGGGCTAAAAACTAGACCCTGATGAGAGAAAATTTTAAAATTTACAACAAAAAGCTCACATTGAACAAATACAAGTCCACAGGGTTTATATAGCTTCTGGGTTTTAGCTACATGGCAGCCAAGATTCTGCCTTCTTTATATATTAAGTCACCAACTTGAAAGTGACCCTATAGGATGTATACCAATTCAACCATGATCTAGTCTATTTGAAATATTTCCATTCCTATTTTTAAAATAGACTAGATATTACTGCACCGTTTGCCTAATTAAAAGGCTATATTTGCCTGGTTTGTGGCAAGCTGTACAAACTGTAGTATGTGTAATTAATTTTGGGTCAAAACAATTTTGCTAAATTTGATCTCCAATGAGGGTTTAATTTTTAACTCACTCTGTATAAATTAATGCTAATTCAATCTACATTACCATCTATATATTTCTACCAGCATCGGCTTACTCAACTGTTGGTAGGTCTAGGCGACTATATAGACACATTGAAGATAAAGACATGAACATAGGTACTACAGGCTTCAACACATACTACCCCAATCAACATTTAGTTAATAACAGAACAAAATATTTGTTTACTAGCAATCCAGTGTATGCAAATTTTATATCTCACATGGTATGTCAGTTTGTTAAAGCACATGCATACATGCACATCCAATAAGAACATCACATACACTTAACAACCACACACACACACTCATTACATATTCATGCACACCCACATGCACAAACACATACACACACACAAACCACCCACCCACCCACCCACCCACCCACCCACACACACACACACATAAACACACACAAACCATACATAAACACTGAAAAATAATGGGCAACCAAGACACAGTATTATTGTCAAGTCAGACTATATGCATGCTTGTACACTTTGCTATACTGTTACTTTGTGATAATAAGCGAGGTTGATAACCCTAAAACCAAATCACAATTTCTTTGAAATTGCCGGAAGCCTTTCTCGAATATGCAACAAAAATTGCAGAACTGAGGGTTAAATGAAATCAATTAAAAAGTGACTGTACTTTAATCATATTGGACTAGAAATAGATTTGGACAATTTCCAAGAATTTTTGTGTTAAGTGATCACCCTAACTGCAGCTGTGACATGCCTTTGTGGCATATACAATTAACCCTCAGAGGATTTTAGCTTTTAATGTCTGCAGCTAACCAACAAATAGTTAATCCTGACTGCACATAAGCACAATTTATGGGATTTGTCTGTTAAAAATCCATGTTCATCTGTATTGCTGTAATGTGACAGGTTGAAATATTTG
>JAMKCH010012577.1:0-65860 GCA_023653785.1 Ophioderma brevispina | reverse complement strand
TAGGTCATATAAAAACATCATGAATGTCTAGACCTACAATGCTGAAAACTACCCCTAGATGACATTTAACCTCACACTTAAGTGTCACAGATATTACTACTCGACAATCATTGTATCCAAAGTCCCAAGAAAATCCATCAAAGTATACAGTTTATCAATTTGTGTATGTTTAACCATTTTCTTGAGCAATGCCCCCCATATACTCCCTGATGACCTCGCCCTATACCTGTGGGTAACAGGTGTGACATTATCCAATGACATTGTGTGCAAATACCATTTAAAACAACCATCTATGTGTACCAACTATGGGATACCGAGACCAATTATGTACAGGGTTAACAGGATTTTAATTTTTCTTTGCACATTGGTCGACGGCCCCTGAAGGTAGATCTTCTTTTTTAGTTCCTCTCGTAAACAGCTACCCTCCACATCAGATTTCTTAGAAACCCAATTGGTTGATGGTATAATAAAGCCACCACACCCCGGCCCCTGAGACAGGCAGTACTGATTACCGGGATACCAGTACCAGGCTCCCAACCAAATCTGATCTGACCAACAATTGGCAAAAAATGACCCATCCTATGGCAACCATAAATGTAAATGACACACTGTTAATAAAAAACAGTGAAAATACCACCCATATTTGCAACATATATTGTACCTACAACTTTTGTTTGAATCGTACTGACTGAGCACCTCTGGTCCGAACCACTGACCTGTAACATTCCTTCAACAGCCATTTTTTTTCTCTCTGCGACTTTAAAGCGGGCACTGGCACATTTTCAGAAAACATGAATGTCTATAATTTTCTCGCAATTATAGTTTAGGCCATTGGAAGAAGAGAGATATATTTTTTTATAACGCATAAAACAAATCCCAAAACAGATCGGGACATTCATAAGAAGCTAAAGACATCCAGAGAATTGTAGTTTACTTTTTAAGTTTTCATAACGTTTAATCACCAAGTGTTTCTATTACATGAATATCATAGACTCGTAACCCATTGATATTTTAAAACCACAAAGGTCCCAGACCAGTCAAACAGGTGCATGACATGGAGAATCAACTCTAGCATTTAGCATGTGTTTTCCTTGTGTTACAACAACCACGCCATTTCCTTCCCGCCGTGGGCTGCTGAATTTATGTCACCGGCAACATTAATTAATAAAAAATCGTTTTTCTTTTACCCTACGCTCGCTGATTTTGGCATAATCGTTTAAGGTGAGGGCTAATGTAATATCAAAGCTTTACAACCATGCAAAAATATTAATTTTAAATAATCTTAGAGGGCGCACTATTTTAAAATGTCCAGTGTCTCTTTAAATGAACTATTAACATCTATCTTCATCTCAATCAACCCTAAAATGACATAGCATATAATAGCCGGAGCAGACAGACACGAAACACACAAAACCAACCCAGACCGGACTTGTCATTCTTCACACCATGCTCCTTTGGCCGACACTGGGCCGCCCAGTCTCAATAACTGTTTTGTTTGCTTTTCAAAATCAACCGTGTGGTGTGCATATAAAATGTTACATTACCCGTCAAATGTCATACTTCGTTCATATCAGTTTCTACACATAAACAACTTGTAAGCCATACTGACTGAATGTGTCGGTCTTTTGATGTTACTGCATGGTACATAAAAAAATACATCGGTCCTCGGACCGCTTGTGTCGCCGCGTCGCGGTTAGTGAATGATATGCCTAAATGACCTTTGACTTGATATGTGACCTTTGACCCAGCAACAAATGAGGGATCCCATTTTCACACCTATTCAAGTTTGGTTCATTGAACTTCAAACTTTTCAATATGATGTCATTTTTAACATTTCAGCCTATTTCAACTTGACCTCACAGACCTTTTGACCTTGGCTCGTGACCTTTGACCTCATCAACAATGACGGGATCCCATTGTTGCACCTATGATTCAGTTTGGTTCAATTGAACTTCCAACTTTTCCATATGAGTCACTTACATTTTCAGCCCTATTTTAAGCAAACTTGACCTCACTGACCTTTGACCTGGCATGTGACCTTTGACCTCATCAACCAAATGATGGATCCCATGTTTGCAACCTAATGATTCAAGTTTGGTTCCAATTACCCTTCAACTTTCATATGAGGTCAATTTTTATTTCAGCCTATTTTACAAACTTGACCTCACATGACCTTTGACCTTGCATGTGGACCTTTGCCCATCAAACAAGTGGGGGATGTCATTTGCACCTGTGACCCAAGTTTGGTTTTAAACCCAACACATTATGTGGATATTAACATGCAATTTAAACCTTTTTCACAACAGACTCAACAACAAACATCATCAACACCGACATACAACAACAACAGTGGACAAGTGATCCCTATGTGTGTTCCCCTGCCTTAGGGCAGGGGCGACACAAAATCAAATCTCCCTTACAGAGCAAGACAGATTAGTTCTTTCTTGAGGTCTAAAAATCAAGAGCTCTAAAAGTTTATTGAAAAATATGATCCCTTTTTTTTTCCAAACGATACCCAGGTCCACATGTCATGAAAGTTATATTCATCAATCTTGGATACGATATCTCACCCTCTATATCCCTTTAATGTCCGTGGTGCAATATTATGATTTTGTCCCACTAATAGTGCTCCCGGCGCATTACTTCTCCCTGTAGTGCTCCTGTACACGTGCTAAATCACAGCTGTCAATGTCATGACTGCAATTTGCCAAAAAAACCTTTGTACTGTACCGTCAGTTCTGTACACCCCCATCACATGTGTGGTTGTGGTGCTGGCATTTTTTGTGGATCTGCAGAACTCCTCGCTACTGGAGTTGAGATAACGATCCGCACTTGTCACGAAGGAATGCAAGTAAATAAAAACATTATGTCAGGAGAGGGAAAATTTAGATATTGGTCTTGTGATTACTCTCCAGAGCTGACAGAACACCATTTTTGTGTCCAAACTCAATTAAGTATGTTGCCTTTGAAAATTGTTCAAAGTTTGACATGGGAATTACTTTATCAGTATCCAAACATGCATCACAGTTGCCAAACTTAATCTAATCATTTTTTCATAGTTGATTAACGGCTAGAATGAAAATAAGTACCAAGAATAAAATGGTCGCCTTATTTTAAAAAGTGGGTTACACAGACCTTTGTAGCGCTTAAGCGTTTGTTACAATAGATTTTAAACAGGCTAACTATGAACTATGTAGATTGGCATTATTGTCGAGTGACTTAATGATATCACAAATTTCTTGTCAAGTTTCTCTATTCTGTTGAAGGCATATTCTCAAACAAATTTTGGGAATTTTTTCCAATTGTTATAAATTTAACATGAAAATATTGTAATTTTAAAGAGTTCTGCCACTCATCACCATCAATGAGCAGTTTTAAGGTAAAAAATCACTGACTATTCTGGATTTGAAAACAGGAACCAGGAGGGGGCAAGGAGGCATTTCCACAAACATTCTTTACCCCAGTCCCCGCCCGCCCCAAAAAAATATCAAGAATGGACATTTTTACAACAAAAAAAATAATTATAATAGTAAGGTTTTGAATGGCATTGGCCCTGACAATAAGCAAGAACCGATGAGTTTTTAACTAGGGTTACTTATGAGCCTCAAACAACACTACACGGTTTTGTTCCCTCCCTCAATTTTTGTTCCCACTCCACCCCCCCCCCCACAAAAAAAAAAAATAGATGATGGTGCCACACACTGGAACCCAGGTTACATGCAGAGTTGTACGGCATCCATAATAAGACAGACTTTAATATAATGGAGGATATCCCACTAACCCCCATTTATTACTTGAAATTGCTATTTACAATTCACACACCTAGCGTCAAAGCAAGAACAGCACATTTGAAGAGTGCCCTTCTCATAGAAAGAGTGTAAAATAAGATTTTTACGGAAAAAAAAATCATATTTGCCCACAATGATAATTTCTAAAATATACACAGGTGTAGTTAGTGAATAAATAATCCAAAATCAAATGTCAAAAACTGTGTCGCTGTGCATATTTTGTTTTATGCGGCTTTTGTCATAAAAACGAGACTTGCAAAACAGCTGTGACTTATCAAAATTGCAGATGATGGACATCACCTCATGATGATCCGTCATACAAAAACCAATCTCTCATTAAAATTATGGATTATTATACGCGTATTGACACAGTACATATGTACTTCTAATTCAATTAAAAATATGAAGTAATAATATGTCGGGCATTCTATTGTACCTATTAATGCCACACAATCACTAATGCAGCAAAAAAAATATCACAATTATAGTACCTACTATAGAATCCTCAATTCATATTATTGCAAAGTGCAGCCAGGGGGCCAAATTACATGGGGCCAAGGAAAAAATGTTTGTTCACATACCAATGTGGCATAATTATTTGCACTCACTTTTGCCGTAAACCCTAGATACGATGAGCCCAATTTTGCTTGTCTTGAAAAAATGAAAAATACTGAAAGAAGCACAATCAAATCGCCTTTCGTTTTCCCTTTCTTAGCCAAAATACAAGGTAAGAAAGAAATCTATGGGGGAATTATCACTACAATATGACACAATGTATAGATGCCCAAAAATCTCATGTTGCAATTTAAATGGAAGCATATACAATTTTGACAATTTAAAGAGTATGCGTAAGAGCCTGTATACATGCAAATACTCTGAAAGTTATAGAGAGAATCGGGCCTACCAAATTGCGTGGACTAGCCATGTCCCAAGCGCCTCTATTGCTCAATCTCCAAAGAGATCTATGTAAAACTAAGGTAGGTGGTAAAACCAAAGTTTTGAAATCCTGGTTTTGTACCGCTAAGGAGGGTGTGACGGATTTACCTCAAATGCTGTGTGAGCATTTACTAGAGCAAAAAGATAATTGAGCCGGATGCCCTTCCTGAAATCAATGTGCTGGATGGCCGCCCATTAGCTCTCCGAGCTGACGCCCTTGTAAGTAGAGATCTTCCTTTTAGTTCTATCAGGGTAAACCAGTACCCTCCTCTCGGATTCCTAGAAACCTTAATGGAGGTGATGTTTAAAGCCATATCAGCCGATTGGCCTAAATCAAAAAATCGAAAAAATCATCAAAAAATCTAATTTTTGCATGTCTGTAAACAACCATACCTACAAATGATAGGGACCAGAAGCAACCTAATAAGGACAAATCGGATATTTTAGTCAGTTAGTGTCCGTTCGGAATTACTACAAATATAATTGAATGGCGATTCGTATCTTTGAACACTGCCGTTTGATTCCATTTCTGTCAATTCTTCGGTTGGAATAGTAACTTTTGATAATTCTTCAGTCTTATCATGACAATTCAATTTTCAATAAATAAAAAATTTCAAAGATTTTAACTCTTTTGGATAAATCAATGATAGTGTCTTTAACTAATTTTTAAGAAAAAATATTCTGTTTCCAGCAAGGAAATTTTGTAAATTTTTTGACAAGATGTAGCTATAGTAGAATAAATAATCCGAAATTTGTGGGGCTGTCAAAAACCATATGTATGCCATCTGGAGGGAGGAGGGATATTACCCCCAAATTTTGATTTTTTGGGGAGGGGGGGAGGGGACGGTCCCCCCAAAAATAACAATCATTCCCCCCCCAATGTGAGTACTGCATGTGTTTGACCAAAATAACCTCATAATTTAGTTTACATTTTTTGCGCATTCACACACATTTTTTCTACTTACAATTACATTTAACAATTTTAGGTTTTGACATTTTTTAGCGCACTTTGCGCGAACCATGTGCTAGTAGCCGATCATTGTCAGCAAACCCCCCCCCCCAGTTCATTCATAAATTTTCATCAACTCATCCCCCAATGTCAAAAGAAAATTATGCCACTGGCAAATTTTTTCATTGTGACAAACAAAGACTCCAAAACAGCTGTAAATTTGATATGACACGAAACAATGCGTTGCTTATTACAGAGATTGGGGCACCTACTATCTAAGATTCCAATATGAAATGACTTTTTTGCACCTGTGAACAATTAATTATTATCAGGGCCCCGTGCCACAGAATTTTTTACGGGGGGTGCGGGCGGTGTCTTCGAAAAAGTGGGACCTTTTTTGAAAAAAAAAAAATAGACCTAACCCCCATAAAAACATCCTTTTATGAATTTCAAATATAAACATTTTTTTCACCAAAAAGGGGGCTTTTTCACACATTTGCTCTAAATTTTGGACTTTTTATCAAAAGAAATTCTGCCAAAAAGTGGACCCTTTTCCCCTTTTGTGTATTTTATTTGCGGGGGTTATGTATGATAAACCTATACCAACCTACAGGTTTGAAAGGAGTTAAAGGGGTAATTTCGTGATCCCCAGCCTCGTCCCCCCGACTTACCCCAAACAAGTTGAAATTTTATTTCATCTGAAACCGGTTAAAAAAGTTGTGAAGTAATCCATGTGTACACTGCAAATTCGGCCGCTATGTAAGAAAAATTCTGCATTTTGTATTTCGGACAGAAAATACGCATAGTGGCCTCTGGGAACGTGGGAAAGAAGCAATTTCTCATAACTCAAATAACCGCCAAGTCAGACCAACTAAAAAGTGGCAAATAAGCTTTTCTCATGGATTATTCAGTGAACAATTGAATAAAACAGAATGTGCTGGGATCATGAAAGGACCTGTTAATTTTTTTTTAAATTAAATTTTGCAAGCTCTGTTGGAAACAGTTCACCTATCCAGATTTAGAACCAACGACTATTCGAAATTCCATGAAAAAAAAAGATATTATTATTCCACAATTATGCTAAGATAGGACGGAAAATACTCATTCTGCAATAAAGAATAAAACCATATAGTGGCGCGTCAACTTATATAGAGAAAATTTAAGTGAAAGGCAGTATAATGAAATATGTAAATGATACACTTGGATGGGCTGTGGGTGTACCAAGAATACTTTGAATGAGCTATAGACCAAGTCAGTATGGGAATTTGAAAGTATCTGTGTTTATTTGTGAGTGCTAGATCAACCAACAAGATGGGGGGGTCTCGTATCACAAAGCTTCCATGGTGGGGTCAAGGTCAAGTATGTAGTTTTTATGGTCTTTGAATGTCAGAGTTTCCCATGCACCATCAGTTCCTCCTTTTTTTCATTATTTCTTTTATAATTATGAAAGATCTTTTAAACATTATGGGTCTGTTTTTTTGTAAAAAAGAAGTAGTCCGTTGGCCGAGTAAGCTCGAGCGCCTGAGGCCCATCTCTCTTTCCTTTAGCGTTTTGGGTTCAGACTCCTCCGTATTCCTTTTGCTCTGGGGGTTCGCCACTCCTCCCACCCAGCGAGTCTGTTACTTTCCCAGCATTGAATAATGCAGACCCTTTATACACCTGGGTGGAGAGGAGTAATTAAGGTAAAGCGCCTTACTCAAGGGCACAACACGTTGGCCGCAGTGGAGCTCGAACCCACGACCTTTGGAGTGCGGGCGAGCACTCAATCCGCTGGACCACACGTGCTCTGTGTGGTATCTGTATCTACAGTGTGGTCCAAAAAAGTTTACACTTTTATATCTGCAAATCTCTCAAAAGTGGGTGGACATATCACAATTTTTTGAAGATATTTATTAACTACAACATCTTGTTATAACCTGGTGAAAACTGCATTCAAAACAATGCTCAAATAACAAAATGGCGGCCATATAGCGAAAAATTGCCAAAACCCACTTTGCACACACATAAGTCTATGGGACAACCATTATAGTTAAATCAATACCATTGCGTGAACAGGAGGCCCACTCACTTAACAAACTACTGACCACCCTTCGAGTTTATGCGTTAAGTGTTAACCGTTTGAACATGGATGAGAGAATACCTCAACCGTGAAACTGAACTTGAAATGCCTATTTACATAATAATTAAGTTGATTTCAATTGGGGAAGATTTTAAATTGAAAGATACATGCATGTTTTTCTTGCCATGACTGATCTAGACTCTGCTTGTACATTTTCGAAGTTTGCATGGTTTGGGACAAAATCATAAAGAAGAAATATTGCAGCTGTTTTATTTTTAAATTTATAAGAGAAACTTGAAATAATTTGAGGTGTTTTAATTCTTATCTTTGTGGTTATTATTAAATACCAAGTCCCATGACGGGGTGCATTGTTCAATGTGTCTATCAATCTTGGATATAATTCATGACTGCCAACAGAGTGCCATAGACTTTATACGTGTGTGCAAAGTGGTTTTTTACCTTTTTTCTCTAGATGGCGGCCATTTGGTCATATCAGCTTTGTTTTCAACCCGTTTCCCAGTTCCAAAAAGATAGAGATATTGTAGTTAATAAATACCTTCAACCTATTTTGATAGGTCTATCCACTTTTGAGAAATTTGCAGACGAAAAAGTGTAAACTTTTTTTGGACCACTCTGTATATAGCCACAAGCAGCTGGAACTTAACAACAATTCAGATAATATTAATATTTTTTATTGTTATGATATAGCTTACTAATTAAATTCATTTCAACCATATGATGCCTCACCTGGCAACACTATATTTGGGTTTTCCCTGAACTACCAAATCTGCTAGAATGAAGTACATATCTGTGTAGTACAATACGATGATGGCACTATTGCATATTTTCTAATGGATATGCCTAAACTTGTTAGGCCTTGTTCATCAGAACTCATGTTATGGTGACTTCACTATAAGCAAGGTGGCTATTCATAAGGTTTATCGTAGATAGAAACCGCAAAAGATCATGGGGCCGAAAAGGGGGCAAAAGCCCCACACGCTCGATGATTTCATTCATTACCGTATAATGAAGCAACCGCACTAATATTACAATTTCACAATTGGATACTTTGTAGGTTTTCTTTATTAAATTTAGTTCAGAAAAGAGACCTTTTCGTGGAACGACGCATCTGAGATACACCGGACACGGAGAGGCAAACTTGAGTCATCGAGTGCCGCTTGAATCACGGCCACACATCGCGCATCGCCCCGCTCCGTCGCACACAGAACTGTTAGACTTATCAACCTACATGCGTTTTCATAACTGTAATTTCGATTCAACCATATCAGATAATGCTAATTTTTTTTTGGTTTATGCCTCCATCAAGTTATAAATTCTTTAAAGTTTGCTCTGTCGCTCAACTTTCCAGGGAAGGGGGGGGAGTGTACATTCACATGCATTACGCATGCATTTTACATTTTACATTGTAAGCCGACGGATCGGCCGCCCAGCAATTGGTGGCATCATGGAGTTATTAATACTTGCGTGCGGTGGATAGATCATGATGTCTCAATTCTGTAGCTTCTGTTGACAAACATACATCATTTGACAAATCATTCCAAATAAATTTATGTAGTAAAAAATATCAACTTTCTATTTACTCCATTTTACAAAGTTTCATACTTGGCTGAAATATTTAAATATGCATGATTACCAACGACGGAAACGGACCAAGACTGTAGCTGCACTAGCAGCAGGGCAGATCGCGCTCATGACAACTCAAACTAACTGTCCTCTAATATCCCCAAAACAGTCGCCATTTATTTGTTATCTCGGTACTTTTACAGATAACGGTGTAATACATATAAAATCATACAGCTTTTAGATTCTTTTTGCTGATTTTTGTTTAATACCAGACTCCAATTGTTGAAAGTTTCTTTGAGTTCCCATTGCCAATAGGCCCGGTACACGTGATTACAGTTACATCCGGGAAATCCAGCTTTAGTTTGCCCCTTTTTCGATCCCATCATGCATTGCGGTAGAGCCCCCTCTTGTTCGTGTAATTCGGCTATCTACGATAAACCTTCTACACGAGTCTGATCTGGCAGTTTGGGGGTGTAAAATCCAGACGATGGCAGCCAAGCATCTTTCAATACAGCAACTCACCAAAAAGAACCAAGATTAGATTACAGCAATACAGACACAAACTACAAACAGATTTAGGCGGATTGATGTGGGTTGTTCATGATTATTCCCATGACCCACATACGACCTTGTCCTCGAATGTTTTTCATACAAAACATTTCAGAAATAATCCTTACAGTGGAGTTGATTTTTTTATTTCCAACGGTTTTGGAATGAGAAAATATTACTTAAAACATGTCCAAAAATCATAATTTTTCATCACAATTTCGCTTTTCATGTTAAACCAATGACAACATAAACAAATTGTGATTTCTTGGCCACCAATGTGTAATCTGAAATCACAAGGGCTGGTATTTTCAAGGGAGTCTAACTTTAAATCAGAGTTAGTCCTTCACAAATGACCTTTTTTTTCAATGTGCAATTTATGTTTGACATAATAGGTGAGAAAATTCCTCACGAATGAGTACGCACGACCTATCAATGCAAAATGTTCTCGCCTATTATATTACACCTTTAGAGCATGTTGAAAGAAAAAAAGGTCCAATCATGAAGGACTAACCCTAGTTTAACCCCCTGAGGTCTACCACCTTTCTTACAGTATCTCTGATTGGCTCATTACATGATTTATCTGGATATAACCTTTTGAGTAACCAATCAAAATAGACCTGCCTTATACCTGTACAAACATTTAAGGTTTTCTTAACATGTTTCTGATTGGGTTATTTGGTGTTTCTAGCCAATGTATAACCAATCAAATCGGCCGGTAGACCTCAGGGGGTTAAACCCAGGTCTAGAGTTAAGACTCCCTTTGAAAATACCCAGAGGGTGTTTTGAATCAATCCCATGATGCATAGCAATGTGCCTATACCATACTGTACTAAACACATGTCAGTACTTAAGGATAAAAAGTGTTCCAAAAGTTTAAGAATCACAAGACATTTCATAATCATGCAAAAAATTCCTTAAGTACTAACGCTTTGTGGGCTAAAATGAGCATTAAAGTCAGGGTTTTTACGTGTTAAGAATAGGATTTTTATGTGATCACATGACCCTATTGAGGTGAAATTTTCCAAAACTGGTGCATTGTGGGATTGACTCAAAACACCCTCTCGAAAATGCCATCCAAGAACTATGCCAACAGAAAGTCACTATGGCATTTCAATTTGGAAATACAGTACATAACAGGATATTTTAGCCATATGAGTTTTTGTGATTTTTACAGTTTTGAATAGTTTCACAGTTTCTTTAATTCACAGCTTCAAAGAGGTACACATTTAACGCTATGGGTCAAAAATATTGTTTGCGGGCTTTCATATTCAAAGTTATTAAAGGTGCTTGTTCCGATTCATGTATATTGTGTTCTCTACTTGATATGAGTGCCTGGCACTTGCACATACACTCCATCAAGTACAGTGGGAAACAAACTTGCGGTTTGATGGTAGACGCAATAATGCATGTTGCAAAGCCGTATTCAATACTGTTCTAATATTGATGGTTAACCATTAAACAGCATTTTTTTGTTTTTATCTTGGGAATGAAGAGGATTTGAGGGCTCAAATTTCAGGACCACAATGAGAAAAATACAGCCTTTAATCTGATATCAAAATTGATACTACTTCCGGGTAAATCAGGTGGGGTACCAAAGACGATCGGAACACGCACCTTTAAGTTAACTATAAAATTTATTTTACCCCTTAAATCATACTGGAGTACTTTTTTACATTTTAATTTTAGCAATGTAAATGTATTTATGTTTGCCTATTATGAACCAAATTTTATGGAGAGCATCTTCCGGGAAAGTGATTTTTAAGTTTTGGTGGGAATTTTGTTTGTCCTGACATAAAAAAAAATTGTTTTTTGGATGCCATTTTGAATCGGTACAACCAATTTTCAATTTTTTCCATGTTATGTGGTCATGTTGATGTACCCATCAATGACCAGAGTTTGGGTAAACAAAAAATTCCAATGGCAAAGTGGTTTTAAGAGAGGGGTCCACATGAGCCCCTCCCCCGCCACCCTCATACACCAACAGGAGTACAGAAGACCATATACACTTAAGTGTCAACATGTTAACATATTGATCTTTCATCCCATGAAAAAATTAGCAATCTAGCAAAAATGGAAACATTATTTTTGGTTAGGTTTGGACTAAAGGTTATTCATTATACCAAAAGTAATAACAGATTGCTTACGTTGACAACGCAGCTTGGGTTTACCCTTTAGGGGTTAAAACGTGACCGATGAATGGCTCTTAATTGCAATACTGCCAACAAGAACTAGAGGTAAATCAGAGTGAGTCACGCACGATTTGTCACGACAGTTTCATGTACAACCATTGTTCCAATGAATCAATGAATAAATTTCCAAGAAGAAACTCATCATCTCACCATATTTTATTGACAAAATTGCACTAGCAAAGCAGACAATATTACTCCTCATAATATCACAACACAGGTAATCGATTCATTTTAAAAAATGACCCACTTCAGGCGAGGGCGCTGGCCATTCGGCCGTGTCACTCACCTTCTGAAGAGTAGCACACTTGCTGCACTGACACAGCGGATGGCACAACTCGGCGTCGGCGTCAACGTCAGAATCGCTGTCATCGCTGTCATTAAGCCATCCCAATAGGTACTTCACCATCAGGATGTCTCCGTCGGCGACCGACCGCAAGAGCTTCTCCACCTGAGGGTGTGTTAAAATGACAGAGTGGCAACGTTATAATCCTGTGTGTTAACTGCCAAATCTTCATAAGATTCAAAATCAAGCAAAAAGATGATTTTGGTAATCATGCGATAAATCTTTGACCCAAGACTAGGCATATTTTGGGAGCAGTCATTATTTATGCCAAGGGGGTTGGAGGAATTTTTTTAAGTTAAAAAATTTGTGTTCCCCCCTTTGCTTCCATTTCCATTCCCCTGATTTTATGAAATTTAAAAGTTTATGTCCCCCTCTCCTTGATGACAATTTTCATGTTTCCCCCTCTTGCTCACAAAGATTTCTCAGATCCCCTCAAATCCTCCATTCCTCTGGCATAAATAATGACCACTCCCTTAGACTTGTCCAAACACCTTTTTGTGTCGATCCATAATAATTATGAATTGTGAGAGTATATAATTTTTTTTTTTAATTTTTCTCAAAAACTTGTACTTGTCAACAGTATCATTTTCCCAGTATGTATCTTTTCAGCCTGGTGCAAATACAGACCTTTCAATTCTTTTCACTGATGCCACAAAAAAGGCGGTCAGTCTGAATTTCCCTGTCAGAGTATTCTGGGGGAGGCAGTCTTCCCTCCCCTCCCACCCCGTAGTGCTACTGAAGAAAAAGTGCAT
Source organism: Ophioderma brevispina (assembly GCA_023653785.1). Taxonomy (NCBI): domain Eukaryota; kingdom Metazoa; phylum Echinodermata; class Ophiuroidea; order Amphilepidida; family Ophiodermatidae; genus Ophioderma; species Ophioderma brevispina. Next base: position 52,711 of record JAMKCH010012577.1, on the reverse strand, counting down.
TTACGATAGAAATTATGGAATTGAGATACAGACAAAAATAATTGAGATACTGGTACAGACAAAAATATGGAGCTATCAACAGGGCCGTTCACAAAATCTATTTTGGGGGTGTAGGACATTGTAAAAGTGGACCTATCCCAAGGGTCCATTTTTGGACTCTTGACACTCATCATCCAAAGTGGACTTTCTTGTCAATGTTTCTCTAAATTGTGGACCTATTTATTAAAACAATCAGAACTAGAATTTCGCGGTTCTCAGCTTTTGCGCTCACTATATTCAAAGAATGTAAGCTGTGGGCCGCTACATGACCTTTGACCTTGGCACATGACCTTTGACCTCATCAACATATGAGGGATCCCATGGTGTACCTATGCCAGAAGTTTGGTTCCAATTGAATTTTTCAATTGAGGTCAATTTAAAAAAAACATAACATTTTAGTGACACACACACATCCACACATACACACGCACAACGGATTGCTAAGTGGTCCTGCCAGCTATAGCTGTCAGCCCACAAAAAAGTGGACCTTTTGCCCCGACTGCACCCCCGCCCTACATACAGGCCTAGCTAACAAGAAAAATACAAAGGGAAATTAAATAACAGAAGTTCTCAACTGGCATAAAGTGGGCCAAATCCAGCCTAAACATACAGAAAAGATGAAGAAAATAAAGTGTAATTGGCCCTTCGAACATAATGTCTTCCAAATCGTCACCCACATCACATACTGTCTTATCTAACATTTTTGACTTTTTTTAGATACTGTGCATATGTACTTATAATGTTATGGTCTATACATGCACAAAGTTACAATCTTGAAAGTGACCTAATTAGTGAGATATTAATTAAGAATTTTGATCAACAAGCTCAAAACTATATATCGCGATTTCACATACTGTCGTATGTTTCATATACACGCAATTTCAATAGCCGTATAATTATTAACACTGTTTGTAAAGCAAGCTGTTTACGCTTTTCACATATAGATCTATGTGCGTCGCATCTACCTCGTGCGTGAACATGACGTGTTTCACATAGAGATCTATCTAAACGCATTGAAATATAACGGTGAAATTGGCGTCGTATGTGAAAATACGACTTTTTTGCGTTTCACATACAGACTTATGACTTTGTAGCTTTATATCAGGAATACAATTGCACTTTCAAAACTCAGCAAGGTTAAAACTTAAACTTCAGAATGTTTTCTTCATAACGCAAAATAAAGAAATTGTAATGTTTAATTCCATAGTACAAACATGAAATCTCCCGGTAGAATTTCAATGGCGATTTTCTCGAAAACAGCATTTCGTCAGATAATACAGTATGTGATGTGGGCGACGAAATGTATTTGGCCCTCTTTGGCCTGTACGGGCAGATTTTAGAGTTGAGCACCATTGCATCATAAGCAATAGCATCCTAGGACATGGCAGTTTCAGCAATAGTATATTACATTTTTATGCTGGACACAAGTGGGACAGTGACAATAATCTCACTTGTACACTTGCCAGCAAACCAATATACATGCTGGGCAAGTGACAGACGACTTTAATCAAGTTGTCAAAATGACAGTTTTGGCCCGAATGGATCAGAATCATGTAACAATAATACAGTTTTCCTGTCATTTTTTTTTAACCACACTATCTTGTCTTCTTTGACATGCTGGCAATTACACAGTTCTCGTTCACTTCATTTGGAAATTGTTGACAGCAAAGGTCTAAGACCAATGGAGTGCAATGCAATGCATCAGAAAGTGTCCATCAGTAGCACCACACAAGAGCTGCACCACCTACAGGCATGTCAATAGTACAGAATGCAGCCATGTCAAAAATGTCACAAAGAGCCTACACGTATATTGTCCATACATCCATTTTTTTCTTTTATGTTTTCACAAAAAGTGATGTCACCTTATTGAAACCATGTAACCGCGGGAGGCAGAGAGTGCTTTTATGTAATTTAGACGTTCTTGGCAAGTGACGGCAAAGGTCTAAGACCATTGAAGTACACGCATCGCTGAGTGTTTGTCAGTAATGCGTCGCATGATCTTTGTCCACCTGAGGGCATGCCAATACAGAAAGTAGCGACATTAAAGTAGCAACATTAAACATGCAACTATTGTTCATATGTCAGATTAATTTTTTTTCTTCAAGTACTTTGGTTATCACATAATCACTGTCATCTTTTGACAACCATATAATTATGTAGTGCCCTCTCTATTATATTAGCCATTCTCAAAAAATGACAGCAGAGGTTTAGGACCAGTAAAACCCCATGTGTTAATTATAAAATGTCTGTTGGCAACTCATCGCATGACACTTTCCACCACAGGGTACGTTGATACGACAGAAAATAGCAATATTAAATATACCAGAGAAAGGTTGCTCATTAATTGAGAGCACCTCACATTTTCATTTGTTATCAAGGACATCCGAATTGTATTTTTCACACGATTCCTGTCATCCTTTGACATCTACATATTATGTAGTACCTCTCAGTTACTTGAATGTTTGGACAAATGAAGACAGAGGTGTGTGACCCAAAGAGCATCAACCATCTGTTTTAAAGGAAGAGCATGACAAACAAAAATATCCCAATACTACACTTGGTTCATCACCAAATAGGCAAGACTCTTCACACCATAAATTGATATAGAATAGCACGGACACAACTGCAAGCAATGCTACAGCAGCAGATGCAGTGTGTTATGCATGTGCGGCGCACGCCTGTGGCAAAAGGCACGTGTGAACTGGAATTACTTTTACGCCCGAAAAAACAAAAACCAAACCATTTTTGCCTATTGGGTGATGAACAAAGTATAAAATTCCATCCACTTAGGCCAAAAAAAATAAACAATTGTTTTTTTGCCCTAAACCGACCGACTCTAGAAATACTTACGTTGTCAAAATTGTCTGATCTAGCAAATTACCACATTTTTTTTTAATCTGCGAAATGACCCATGATTTTCATTTACAACTTTTTACCAACACAAAGATCAAAAAATCAAAACAACTACAAGTAAAATAAAGATCTTTGCTATTTCATTAAAAAACTTTAAAGGCCATGGCCGGATCGCTAATAGCCTCGTCCCCAGGGACCCCAGATTTTACCGGAAGTGGTCAAAATTTTGGAATCTTAAAGCCTGACTCAGAGATTTTTGAAATATAATTGTTTGTGTATTTATTGAAAATAGTCAACTAGAACTAAAGATAGTCACCTAAAATGCCCAATACCAAAGTTTGAGATGTATCGGATTTTTTGTTTCAATGCAGCAAAAATGTATGTGTAATATACAGTGCCATAGGATACTGTGTATAATTAAATTTCCGGATCCAGAATTTTTATAGCGAAGTTGCGATTTTCTATATGAAGGACTTCGATTTGAGCTTAGATATTTCATACAGTGTTTAGTACATGGACAAGCATTACGTATATGCAAAAACACAATTTGTTTGAAAATTGAGGGCGCCCTCCTCGGGAAATCTCTGAGTCGGCCTTAAGGCTAAAGGATGTTTGGTTTGGATGTTTTGAGCAAATATATGCCCCATTTTGGTCGACCAATATTAACTTTACACAGTACTCTATGGGGATTACAAAATCACATTTTTAGCTCTCACTTCAAAACCGGTTGAAATATCGGCACAAAACTTTACAGATGGGGTTTTGGGGTGAAGGCCATTCCATCAAGATGAAAAATTTATAGACTTAATTGGGCCATCCCCCTTTAAATATAGTAGCATGTAGTATTCATTTTAAAATAAAACAGTGTGAAGTTCGTCTTTAAAAAAATGACTGACCCTAATATTTTTCCTCTATTCTGGCAAACAAATATTTTTAAGGCCTATAATTGCAACATATGCCACAAAACAAGACAGGTGTACAAAGAATGGTGACTGTAATGTCATGCCCTCTTTTTTGCATGACAATTGTCAATTGTCATTTCCACCTACGGTAATTAGACCAAAAATTAAGGACTGCAAGGTAGTCTCCAATACACTAGATAGATACACTACAGCTATTTCCATTTAATTCTCCTAGTGCAATTACAATATGTGTTCGGTATCAAAATTATTTTTTCCAATGAGAAGATTGTAACTCAAAGATAGTATAAATTGATCCTCTTCATCTCTCATAAATCACTAAGTAGATTAAAGGTGCAACGAGAGATTTCACATCAGGTGTCCCCTAAAAAATCAAAAATACTGATTTTTGCCCTGATGTCAAGCATTCCATCAAAAATATCCCCATCTGAAAGGATTAAGCTAAGAAATGTTTCTTTGGTACAAAAATTGTGAAATTTCTATTTTGTGTAGGAGCAAATACGAAATTCAACCTATATTTTATATTGAAATATAAGCAAATCAAAATCACCTTTTTTCTCTCTTTTAAGACATTTCTGTAGCCAAATACAAGGTAAGAAATCTGTTGAGTGTCTAATCTACATGAAATTACTATTATGACACAATATTAGGGTGCCTCAAAATCTCTCGTTGCACCTTTAAAATGGGTAAGTATTTTAGGCTTAGTCAAGTTGACTTCATCATACACACTCTTGCATAAATTATGTCATTTGCCATTCGAGTTTGAACTTAATCATAACTTAGCAACTCCATTTTTTACTATTAACTCTGATTAAAGGGATAAGCAGCGATTTGCTAATCCCAAATATGGAAAAAATCATCAAAATTCATATTTTTGTATTTTTGTTACTGGCATGGATATGCGAACATAACTTGCAAGTGGTTGGCTTGAAATCCTTGTATTATAGACAAGGCAGTATTTTTTATCTGGTTCTGTAATTTCTATATGTGCGTATCAAAATTCCGACTTGAGACAAAAAAGCCTTTCCCTGTGAATATCCCAGATTATAAGCGTGATATTGTGCACTGTGATCTATACAGTTGACCTCAAACACAAACATTATTGATCTTTGTTATTCTGTACTGGTGTAAACCACAATCAGCTGTTTCGTGTAGATTTTGAGACACCATCGCTGTATGTCTATTTGCGGGAGACGGTATGAAAAATTTCCTCAAATCATGCTTCAATTTTTTTCAATATTTGGTGGTTTAATTTGTTTCACATAAAGCAGGTATGGGCATTTGCACACACTTATACCTGATTAAAGTTTAAAATTAAAAAAAGAAAAATTTAAACATTTTTCGATTTTCTCGCATTATCGCTGCTAATCCCTTGAAGTAGCTCCGGGCCTCTGACTGTGACAGTATGCCGATTCCTGTAAACAATTTCCATGTTTGTTCATCACACTCCATTTGGGAATATTGCCCCCATAATGCAGTGGGCTAAGTCCGATGACTTCGCGACATGGAATAGTAGAGTCTTGAGCTCGTAACTTCTAATCATTCTGTGTGCGGGACGCAGTGAATTTCATCAGTAACTGACTTTCAGTCAATGTGTGTTACATCAAGACCTCAAAGAAGCTGAAAAATGTATACTCTAACTGTTCAAATTTTGAAAAATAAAATGTTTCCAATGGCGGCGCCCAGGGGTGTCACCAATTTGCTGAGTCACTGCCAATTCCATAAGTTGTTTATTCCAGGGTAGCTCTATGTATGTAGTTCTAAGCATGTTGTTGCCTTACTATGGCCAAAATTCATAATTACCACAGTGATCTTACACTGCAAAAGCTGGGGTGTTAACATTTTTTGGAAAACACCAGTTGGATGTCAAGTTCGTTGGTGTTAGTTTCTGGCATTGAAATTTAGGATTGAACACTGCTCTGTGTTGCTGCCCGATTTTAATCATGCACATTTTCATCTGCTTATGAAAATGTCAGACGGTACAGATATTAATGGCAGTGGTGGTACCAAGGGGCATGGGAGAAATTGTCCCCCCCCCCACACACACAAAATATATATATTCAGTGTTTTGGGGCCAAAATTGGTTAAAAATCTGCAAATTTATGTTGTTCCCCCCCCCCAAAAAAAAAATTTCACTTTTCACCCCATTTCTCCTCCCCCAGAAAAAGGAACTGATACTGCCACTGGTAAATGGTAAAGCCAAATTTTGGTTTAAATTAACACAGAGGGTGAGGTCCAATATTGATTCCAGAAGGGTGTTAAATTAATACCATTAGTGTCAACTTTGCACGGTTAAAAAATATTTAACACTGCATGTGGTGTATTAGCACCAAGCAGTGTTGTATCATATTGTAACACCAAAAATTGTGTTAATACAACACTGTGGTATATTTAAAACCTAACAGGTGTAAATCTAACACACACCAGTGGGTGCGGTCCCCTATTTATTCCAGGAGGTGGACCTAAAATTAACACGAACAGCGTTAAAGTTAACACCCCGGTTTTGCAGTGTAAATTTGAACCTCTAACTCCAGTCATAACATTCTCCATATAAAATTCACCCCAATCCAGGGCCTATTTCTAATCCTTCCCAACTCCCTTATTGTATCTTAATTAAGCTTGATTCTAAAACAAACCCATCTAACCCACCCCAGAGGGTATATTGAGTCAACCCCACAATGCAACACTTTAGGGAAATTCCACCTCAATAGGGTCATGTGATCCTAGAAAAATCCTATTCTTAACACATAAAACACCTGACTTTTACACTCATTTTAGCCCACCAAGCATTTTAGCATGATCATGAAATATCTGGTGGTTCTTAAACTTTTGGAACACTTTTTATCCCTAAGTACTGACATGTGTTTAGTACGTACAGTACAGGCACATTGCAATGCATTATGGAATTAATTCAAAACACCCTCTGAACCCACCCGAAGCCTACAACCCTCATAGAAATGGTACTATCGCTAATAGCCTCATCCCCAAGGACCCCAGATTTTACCGGAAGTGGTCAAATTTTGGTATCAGAAAGAAGCTACTATATTTTGCTCATTTACGCTGTGAAATCTTACGGCTAAAGGTTGTTTGGTTTGGATGTTATGAGCGAAATAATGCCCTATTTTTGGTGACCAATATTACTTTTACACAGTACTCTATGAGGATTACAAAATCACATTTTTAGTTCACTTTAAAACGTGTTACAATATCAGTGCGAAACTTTACAGATGGGGTTTTGGGATGAAGGCCATGCTATCAAGATGAAAAATTTTAAGGCTTAAATCGGGTCAACCCCTTTAAATATGCTTGTTCCGATTTATGTCTATAAAGACTACTTGATATGAGAGCCTGGCACTTGCACATTTGCCCCATCAAGTACCGTGGGAAACTAACTTGCGGTTTCGATGGTAGAAGCAATAATGCATATTGCAAAGCCCTATTCAATACTGTGATAATATTGATGGTTAACCATTAAAACAGTGTCTTTTTGTTTATAAGTTGGGAATGAAATGGATTTGAGGGCTCAAATTTCAGGACGGCAGTGAGAAAAATACAGCCTTTTATCTGATATCAAAATTGATACTACCTTCTGGGTAAATCAAGGAGGTCCCAAAGATGATCAGAACACGCACCTTTAAAGTTGGGTGACCCGATCGACAACCTCATTCCCCCCTCCCACTTTACTCACTATGAGTTACAATAAGCTCATCTACCAAGGACACGGTTCAGTGGGTTGTACTTGTACATACATTGACATGAACTGACATTGTGTGATATATCATACCCAAAAAACCAGGGGTGTATTTTCTAAATACATTGGTGAATGAAAGCTACTGAACTGTGCCAAGGGAATTGAGATTTTACTAGCTCATAGTGACTCCATCATTTGAGATGTTGCTAACAGAAAAAAGTTCATATTTATCTCATTACCTCAGTGACATTTAAAGGCCGACTCAGAGATTTCCTGAGGAGGGCGCCCTCAATTTCCAAAAAAAATTGTGTTTTTTGCATGTACATAATGCTTGTCCATATACTGCTCACTGTGTGAAATTACTAAGCTTAAATCGAATTCCTTCATATAGAAAATCACAACTTTGTTATAAAATTCCGGATCCGGAATTTTTGTTATACACAGTATCCTATGGGACGTAATACTTCACATAAATGCTTACTGCATCAAAACGAAAAATCCGATTCATCTAAAATTTCTGAATTGTGCATTTTAGGTTACTATCTTTAGTTCTGGTTGACTACTTTTCATTATTACACAAAAAAATAATATTTCGAAATCTCTGAGTCAGACTTTAAGACCCAGGAAAATTTTCTTTCAATGTTATGAACAAAATTGTTTCCTAATGCGGTCAAGCACATTATTTAACACACACTATCCTATGGACCAATTTAGTACATACAAGTAGTTTTGCTTCTACTATCCAGACAGCTTGACCAATTTAATTCAAAATTTGTAATCGGATGTTTATCGTGATATGCTTTCGTACGTGGGTGAAAACAACATATACATGAAAAATTAGACCATGATGGGCCACCCACCTTTAAGTAAAAGGAGAAAAGAGACAACAATATTCTTTAATTTTAAATCAATTCCCACTAGCATACACAGCATTATTAATCAACTCATCTGAAATACATTGCTCTGAAATCTCTGACCTTCCCAGACAGAAAGGCGGAAACAACTCAGGGCAAGTCTACCTCAAACCACACGGGCAATCTCGATTGAGATTGACAAAGACCAGTCCGGGACAAGCTAGCACATGTATGAACGACCAGCTATATGCCCCATGGGGAATAAAGCAAAAATGTTTTAATACAAAGAAACAAATTACAGTTGAGGAATGACTGTGCCGCCTCGGGGATGGGAGAATAAATAGCGACATTTGGAAGACCATATGTGCATCACACTTGAGGTTTTGATAGGCTTAAAGGTACTCTATTCTGTAGCTGAAAATGTTCAAATTTGAAATCAATTACAGTTATCTTCTGATTGTTTTAAATGAATGATGCAAGCTTTAATCCAGACATTAAAGGGGGATGACGCGATTTCAGTTTATAAAGTTTTCATCTTGAATGAATGACCTTACCCCAAATCCCCATCTGTAAAGTTTTGCGCCGATATTTCAAACCCTTTGGATGTGAGGGCTAAATATTTGATTTTGTAAGCCCCGGGTACAATATTAATATTGGTCGACCAAAATGGGGCACATTTTTGCTCAAAACTTCCAAAACGAACATCTATACCTAAGATTTCACATGGTGAATGATGAGAATAGTAGCTTTCCGTTGACCCAAATTTTGACCACTTTATGAAAAATCTGGGGGTCGGGGACTAGGTATCAGAGACATGGACCTTTAAGCTCTTTGCAGCCATCATGACGACAGTCACTCAGAAAATGGAATTTTTTTTCATTTTGTTTGCATTCATGACCGTATTCAAAATGAAGCATGAACAATGCTTCCAAATTAGTCCAACAACTAAGTCTAGTAGGATCAATAGTCTTTGCGATTCCTTCTTCTCAAGAACCAAGCTGAACTTGTGTGTTACAACTAGATAGAATCTTGAGTGGTTTGCAAGAGTTTTAAAATTTTTCCAGTACCCTCCCAATTTGCCTCGTCAAAGATGAACTGCATATTACAGCTATCCTTCTCCTCAACCATTTCACATGGTACAACGTTCACACCCACATAGCTTGACTCCAACCGTCATTTTAATCCAATTTATTTTTCTTTATATTCATAATAGGAATATTATGGTTGCCATTGCAAGGTCCTTTAATGGTGAAATGAGAGATTTCACGTATCCAGTATCCATCCCTAAAAATGAAAGCCCTGGTTTTTTTTAACTGATGCAAAGCTTTCCATCAAAATATCCCTGTCTGAAAGGATTAAATGGACATCACTGGCATGGGGAAAAATTTGACATAATGAAAGACCCGTAGTTAATCACACTTCCTAGTTTTGAAACAGTTGGATGTTACATTCTGTAAAAACATAAAAACAGGAAGAGTCCAGGGGGAGGTGGCAGTTTATGGCAATTTCTGTAACAGGATGCTGACATTAGTGCCGTATTTACCAAACTGAAACGCATGTTTGTCCTCCTCTCACGAGAAAGACCATTGGGCCCATTACAAATGAAAGCCATACCTACCCTATGGAAGGCAACTGGATTCTACGGTTATTTAACGTTGCCCCTTCCAAGGGGGTTTATGGCATTATCTGGAATAGCCCACCCCCCTCTCACCCCCCTCTCAACCTCACCGTGCCCCCCCCCATCCCACACCCATTAAAAATTTTAAGTGTCCATCACTTTGGCCAATGAACAACTTGTTTAAAATCAAAATGTAAAACTGCGATTTCGAAGAATGAAGTGCGTGGGACCTGTACTTACAAAAAACACACAAAAAAAAAAAAAACGATAAGGCGACGAAAAAGAAACCCGTTTTTAACGGCGAGCGGGACATTTCGGAGTAGGGTCTGTCCAGTCGTCTCGGAAGAATTTGTTTCTTTTTTTTTATTTTTTCTTTTTTTCTGGAGCTCAAAATTGGCCTAACATACCCCAAAATCGAAAAAGCAAGACAAAAAATTACAATTTTACAAACAACTTTTCTCTAAAAGAAATGTTCGCAAAATTGGATAAAGGGGGGGGGGTAAAACAGGGCTGATTTTACATGATTTTTGAAAACTAAAAAAAAAAAAAACCGAGGCCCAATGGTGCTGTAGCTCCGCAGGTTATTAATATGGGCACCCCACCCTGTGGGCCAACATTTTCTATTGTGTAGATATTAATCTTGAAAAGTCACCACATGCATAAGTAAGAGAAGTTTCGGAGTAGCACCCCAGTTTACATTATAGTATTTTCTTTATTTCCCTCTCTTTAATTTGACAACATCCCGGGGTCACAACATTTTCCCATTGTGGTGACATTAATCGTGAAAAGTCCCCCACATGGAGCATAAGTAAGTGACTTTTAGGAGTAGCACTCCCCGGTTTTACATGTAGAGTAATTCTTTATTTCTGATTGTTCCATGTGGAGATTATTAATCTTGAAGTCCCCCACATGAGCATAAGTAAAAGACGATTAGGAGTAGTACCACCTGACCTCCGCCCGGTTTTACATTTATAGTATTTTTTATTTTCCCACCCCCTTCCCTCTCTTTTATTTGACACCACCAGGTGGTCACAACATTTTCCATTTTGGCTATATTAATCGTGAAAAGTCCACACATAAGCATATTAAGAGACGTGTTATGAGTAGCACACCTGGTTTGGCATTTATAGTAGACAAGTATAGACTGCTCATGATGGAGAATGTGATAAATATTTCCCCCACGATGATCGGATACCAAGGGCAACTATTTAGTAGGCCCGCAGTCTCAAGATCATCAAGGATGCCCCTTTAATCGGTGCCCACGGACCTTTCACCCCATGACCTGTGAACACCCTATATGGCCCTTGGGTCAGTGGTTCTTTGAAGCACATTTGTGATGATAGCAATTGATGTGTGGCACAAAGAATTTATTAGATTTTCAGGAATGCCCCTTTAATGGCTCATATGACCTTGACCAAATCTGGTGAACAGACCCCAGGGACTTGGGTCAACAGTTCTTCTGACCAGTCTAGTGATTATAGCATTGATTTGTGGCACAAGAAGGAATTTATAGATTTTCAAAGAATGCCCCTTTAATTGCCCATGACCTTTGACCAAAATCTGTGACCACCCCATATGGATCTTGGTTCAAAAGCGTTCTTACTAAGCAATTCTATGTTCATAAAAATTTATTTGTGGCACAAGAAGAAATTTATAGAATTTTTCAAAGAATGCCCCTTTAATTGGCCCACATGAACCTTGCACCCAAATCTGTGAACCGCCCACCATATGGGCCCTTGGTTACAGCAGTTCTACGAACCAAGTCTAAGGGATTATAACAATTGATTTGTAGCACAATAAGGAATTTATAGATTTTCAAAGAACGTACGCCCCTTAAAATTGCCGTGGGACGTGACTTTTACCCAATCTTGAACTCACCCCACATGGGCCTTGGTTCAGCATTTTTCTTCTACCAGATTTTCGCTGCTATCGGCCCAAGCGTTTGGCACAATACGCAATTATGCTGCAAGTGTGAACGAGACACCTACAGACAGACAGACAGACAGACAGACAGACAGACAGACACAGACAGACAGACCTAGACAGATACACAGGCAGACAGATAGATAGATAGATAGATAGATAGATAGATAGATAATCGATAGATAGATGAAGAGTCAAACACATGCCATAACACATAGCTCTGCATTCTACGTATGCTGAGCTAAAAAATCTGTAAAACTGAAAATCAGGGTCTGTCGGCCCCGTAAAACAGGTTTTTTTATATTTTTCATATTTAGGGGTTTGGGGCTTTTTAAATATTTTCCTTACCAACAAGCAAACTTGCGGTTTTCGATGGGTAGAAGCATAATGCATATTGCAAAGAAGCCCGATTTCAATACTGATAATATTGATGGTTACCATTAAACCCCAATCTGTGAACACCCCATATGGGAACCTTGGGTCAGCAGTTCTTCTAACCAAGTCTAGTGATTATAACATTGATTTGTGTGCACAATAAGGCATTAAAAGATTTTCAAAGACGCCCTTTAAATTGGCCCGTGGACGTTGACCTTTGACCCAAATCTTTGCACACCCCACCTGGGCCTTTGGGTTCAGCCGTTCTTCTGACCAAGTCTAAGTGATTATAGCAATTGATTTGGTGCACAGGAGAAGGATTTATAGATTTTCAAAGAATGCCCCTTTAAATATTGGCTCATGTGAACCTTTACCCCAAATCTTGACCCCCATATTTACCTTGTGGTCGCGATCTTGTAACAAAGTCCTAGTGAATTCTAAACAATTGAATTTGGGCACAAGAGGATTTATAGATTTTTTTTCAAAGATGCCCCTTAATCGGCCACATGTGACCTTTGACCCAATCTTTGAACCCCCCACATGGGCCTTGGTTCAAGCATTTCTTCTGACCAAGTCTAGTGATTATAGCAATTTATTTTGTGGCACAAGAAGGAATTGATAGATTTTCAAAGAACGCCCCTTAAATTGGCTGCATGTCCCTTTGATCCAACTCTGTGAACTCCCCATATGGACCTTGGTCAGCGGTTTGTCTTTCTAACCAAGTCTAGTGATTATAACAATTGATTTTGTGGCACAAAAGATTTATAGATTTCAAAAAATGCCCTCTTTACTCGGCCCCGTGACCTTTGACCCAAATCTGGTGAACCCCCCACATGGTCCTTGGGTCAATGATTAATTCTGACTTTCGACCTGTTTTTTTTTCGCTGCTAAACTGGCCCAAGCGTTTGGGCAACAAGACGCATTATGGTCAGTGTGAAAACACAGATCAACAGACAGACAACAAACAGACAGACAGACAGACAGACAGATGAAGATAGATAGAGGTTTTGCAAAACAACATTGCCATAACAATATCTCTGCATACTACGTATGCTGAGCTAAAAAATCTGCAAAACTGCAAAATCATGGTTGGTCGGGCCCGTAAACAGGGTTTTTTATTTTCCGGTCGCCTAATGGTAAATATTTTCCTTACCCAGAGCAACACACACAACCACAACACGCACATACATCAGACATACACAACACACCGCACGCCCACCACATCCACACACATTTCGCACATGAACGCTAAAACCACATCGTGATTCTCTATATACAGACTCTCAGTAAACCATATTACACACAAGTTATGCCGATTCACAGTTTAACCAGAACAAAAAGGTCATTTGAAAGTCCCACACCTCGATGATGTTGGCATGAGAGATTTGAGTGTTTCCTTGTAGGCTATAATTGAGTTTGAGTAACACAATTTAACATTATCCCATTAGCAGAAAGGTTCGGTCTCCCTAAGCCTTCACATGAACGCACAGGTCCCTGACTTGGTAGGAGGGAAAGAGTAGACCTCAACCTGGGAATCCATATGGTACACACATACTAACACCTGTCTGAGTTTTTCGCGGCATGTGTCATAGTTGCCATGGGCCATTACAAATGAAATCCATACCTAACCTATGGAGGCAAAACTGCGAATGTTCTATCGTGTTATTGAACTTTGCCTTCCATATGGGGTTTATGGAAGTTTATCTGGAATAGCCCATTGCTATTGTATTGTGCTAATCCCAGCTAAATCCTCTTTCACTTTCCATATCAATATTTACTACAGCCTAAAGTACAATGCCACCGAAATCCCCAGTCCTGATGCTTTTGAATGTGGCTCAAAACATGCTAGAGTACCACTGTAAATTCTGTCAGGTGATGTGAACACCTTGCTTTTCTGTTCCAGTAATTGCCACAAACAAGCCCACCTCCCCCCCCGCCCCCCCCCCCCGGAACTCTTCCTCCTGTTTTTACAGAATTAAACATCCACATTGTTTTTTTTTTTCTTTGGACCAATCTATATGAATCACTACATATAACGCAATATATGAATGCCTTTGAAATCTCGTGTTGCACCTTTAAATGTTGTAACAAATATATAAGTCAGTAGGAATAAAAAAAAAATTACCTTAGGGTGGATGGACCTTTCACATTCCAGTTGTTGGGTGTTATTTTTTTTTTGCATACAATCCCTCACAAAATCACTCACGTCACTTAGCTCACACTTTTTTTATTAAAAATCAATACATTTTTTGGGCACAAAATAGCTGATTTTTTACATGCATACAGCATTTTTTAATTCCACATTTGGGTTAGTCAGGACAGAACAAGTTATTGTTGATGCTTCTGACATTGTGTGTTTGTTGTTGTCAACTGTCGCTGATTGGGTGCCTTTGCCCTAAGCCGTGAAAATGTCTGATTTTTGGTTTCAACTAATTTAAAGCTTTCCTCCATCTAATCAAAAATAATCCCCAGTGAAAGAATTATAACTGAAAAATTATTCTTCCATTGGTAACAGAAATGGGTTCGTGAATCTTTTCTATTTACTAAAGGAGCAATACTAAATTCAGCCTATTTCTTACAGATACGACCTAATTTGCACGTAAGATTAGGTACGCATAGATTACAAAAGGTTAACAATTCAAATGATATAAAAATCTCAACTTTTTTGACGTAAGTCGGGGACGAGGTTGTGGATCACGAAATGCCCCTTTAACTGGAGTGGAATTGCCACTCTTGAAATACAGCAAGTCTGTTTACTTTTCCAACATTGGTGGAGAGAGGCAAGCAAGAAAAGTACCATGTCTGACATTTTGGGGTTTTTGTCACACTTTTAAAAACCCTTGACCTTGACTGCTTGAATGTGATTTTCAATGTCACCTATTTAGAAAAAGCCTAAAGAATACTAACAAAATATATTTTAAAATAAGTACTCCCCTCCCCCCTCCTTTTACCTTTACCCGACAGAAGAAAAATGACAAATTTGGAGCTATGGTCAATGATTTGGGGCCAAAATTGGTTACAAATCTCAAAATTCTGGATGTTTTGCCCCAATAATTTTACTTTGTCCCCCCAAAAAAGCTTCACTTTTGCCCCTCCCCCAAAAAATCATTTTGCCCTCTGTTTTTCTCCCAGAAAAAGAAGTCTGACACCGCCACTACTCACTGTATTGTAAGTCAGCTGAATCATTTTCAAACATTTAAAAAATGACTGGATGAGACTTCAGACTTCCTTGAATTTTGTCTTTTAATTTAGTTTTAAACATTTTTTTAATGTTTATATAATAAAAGATGATTGATGGATATTAAATGTTATGAACACTGTTGACAAAGCACTCGTGTGTATCAAGTGTGCTGTGTAATAATATTAAAAGGGCATTTCATGATTCACAGCCTCATTCCGCCGACTTACCTAAAAAAAGTTGTTTTTTATATCATCTGAACCTTGGCCATACAGTATAGTACACATGCCAAATCTTTGATCTACTCTAGAAGAAATTGTTATTTTTTTTGTCCATAAACAAGCAGAAATTCAGTATAACACAGTGGCCTATGGGGCCCCGTGAAACAAACACTGCTCAAGGATAAACAGAAAGATGCCAGGATCACGAAATGCACCTTTATCAAGCACATGAGTCACTTGCACTGAACAGAAAGAAAAGTGTATTCATCAATTGTCAATAAAATGTCACACCAAAATTCATACGATTACGTAGCTGGTATATGCAGCATTATATTTATAACAGTTGTTATGGCTGTAATATTTCTTGTTTTCAAATACAAGAATACAATGTATAATTGCATGTAAAATGCCATGCATAACTTGTGAAATTTAGTTTAGCCTTACTGAAAGTTTTGAAGTTTGGGAGTTTGCTATCTTTGCTGTCTGTATTTTGTATGATTTCTTCATATTTATCTTTGTCTTTATCAGGCAGCGAACTATGGTGTTAGTGTCTTTTATATAACACCTAAGAAGATCCTTGTCAGTTCATTAGACAACAGGTCACGTGTCATTAAAAATGTTATATTGATGCTTATTTCACATACCGTGCATTTTTGTTCCACTTAGTGTGCATTTTTTTCCATACGTTTTGTTCTATTACATGCTTCATGTGTCTTCACAAAATGCAGAACACCGAATACATACACTTACGGAACTTCACCGTGGCTATGATACAATATTTATGATCAGCTGCGGTGCTGCAGTGAGTCTCGGAACTGGCATAACTTTGCGAAGTTTGTGTGAGTGAACAGTGGGGCATGATCTTGTTTCACTTGTTACTGGCAAAGATATGTTTGAAGCAGGTTCTACATGGAATTCAAGGTCATTAAAGGTGCAACGAGAGATTTTTGAGGCACCCAGATTTTGTGTCATAATAGTAATTTCATATAGACTAGACACTCAATAGATTTCTTACCTTGTATTTGGCTACAGAAATATATCTTACAAGAGAGAAAAAAGGTGATTTATATTGCTTATATTCTCAATTAAAACATAGCTGAATTTAGGATGGTGCTCCTATACGAAAATTAGAAATTTCAAAAAATTTTTGTACCAAAGAACACAATCTTTCTCAGCCTAATCCTTCATATGTTTTTTATGGAAACCTTTTGCATAAGGGCAAAAAACAGTACTTTAGTTTTTTTTAGGAACCTGATATATGAAATCTCTGTTGCATTGAGGTTTGTTTGTTTTCCCCGGACCTGTTGCTGCAGTGGATATAGCAATTGATAGGAGGAGAGGGCAAAGTAGGTCAACATTTAGGTCTAGCCTGGGCTATGCCAGGTCCTTGGTCTTGGCTAGCCTAAGCATAGTCAAAGTCGGGACTCAAGTCAAGGTTTAAGTCGAGATAATGACAGGATCACTAAGATGTTATACATAACAAAAAATGAATGTTTTTCATTCATACAATGGAAAGAATCTTGTTCACCTTTCATTATACAAATATTGAATGGCCCTAAGCTGTGATAGTATACATGAAGATATATGACATGAGAGGCTTGGTTAAAACGTAGGTCCAGGGGGACTAACATAGTGCATATTTGGCTGAAGGGCGCAGCCCCGAAGCAAAATAAGCCCTAATGTAGTCACCGAGGGACCATAGTTTAAGCCAGAGGACTCGACTAGAGTCAGTATATATTTGTGGAACTTCCAGTATAAATTTCCAGTGAAACAATGTACTCTGTGAATGAATGTGTTACCGTATTCGGAATATAAGCGCGCGCCGCAGGGCCTAAAAATCGCCGTATTAAAGATTCAGAACCTTAACGTATCAGCCGCACCGCCAGATAAGCCGCACCAGCGACGGCCGACTTTAGGATCGTGTATAACGTGTACATAAAGAAACCAACGCATTATTCATGTTTATAAGCATATTTATAGTTCAGTATATGTCGCACGTGCGACTATTGTTATATTTTATAAATATTTTTATAAATATATTCAATGAACATGAAAATCCATGGAAGCAAAGTCAAGAAATACGGCCGAAATATTCCCATTTTCAACTCTTTCGTTACGTATTATTTTAGGTATGTTTTCACATGCAGTGGCTATATTTTTGTACAGCATCGATAGTGTCATAATAAATATGTAGAAGAGACTAATATTGGTTTGTCGGCGCCCTTTGACTAGTCACTATCCTCCATGGAAGCTACGCCTGCGGAAAGCGTTTACTACCAAGGAAGACGGGGCCTGTTGGATTCGTACCACAGAACTAGCGCGTCCCGAAGGGACTACGTCCTGGATACGGGAACCCACTCCAGCAATACCATTATCATTATCATCATATCTAATTTAATTTTCCCTATTTCGCAAATCTGTTTTGTATTAAGTTCATTGCTGTTTACTTTATCTCTATATCATTTGCGTTTTTATATAACACCTAAGAAGATCCTTGTCAGTTATTATGACAGAACAGGTCACGTGTCATTAAAAATGTTATATTGATGCTTATTTCACATACCGTGCATTTTGTTTCACTAGTGTCATTTTTTTTCCATACGTTTTGTTCTAGAAATGCTTCATGTGTCTTCACAAAGCAGAACACCGAATACATACACTTACGGAACTTCACCGTGGCTATGATACAATATTTATGATCAGCTGCGGTGCTGCAGTGGAGTCCGGAACTGCAACTTTGCCGAAGTTTGTTTTGAGTGAACAGTGGGCATGATTGTTTCACTTGTTACTGGCCAAAGATAGGTTGAAGCAGGGTTCTACATGGAATGCAAAGGTCATTAAAGGTGCAACGAGAGATTTGAGGCACCCAGATTTGTGTCATAATAGAATTTCAGATAGACTAGGACACTCAATAGATTTCTAACCTTGTTTTTGCTATAGCCAAAACACTTTGTAGAATCATTTTAATGCAAATAAAAAAAATATTTGCTTATATTTCAATATTAAAACCTAATAATTAAAAAATTTAAAACTTGAAATTAAACAAATTAGAAATTTCAAAATTTTTGTACCAAAGAAACATTCCTCTCGGCCTAATCCATTCAGATTGGTTTTTTTTATGGAAACTTTGCATCAGGGCAAAAATCCGTACTTCAGATTTTTTTAGGGACACTCGATATATGAAATCTTTGTTGTATGTAAGGTTGTTAAGACCATGTTTGATGCAGTGGACATAGCAATTGATAAAGGAGGAGAGGGCAAATGTAGGTCAACATTTAGGCCTAGCCTGGGCATGCCAGGTCCTGGGTCTTGGCTAGCATAGAATAGTCAGATCGGGACTCAGTCAGGTTAAGTCTGAGCTTAATGGACAAGGATATATAAGAGTTATACATAACAAAAATGAATGTTTTTATCATACAAGGAAAGAATATTTCCATTCATTTACAAATATTGAAAAGGCCTAAGAGTGTGATAGTATACAAAATATATCCTGACATGAGAGGCTCTGAGTTAAAAGATGGTCCTGGGTGACTACATAGTGCGAGTTTGCTGAGGGGGACAGCCCCGAAGCAAAATAGCACAAATTGTAGTCACCGAGGGACCATAGTTTAAGACAGAGCCTGATAGAGTCAGATATATTTGTTTTATATACTTGATTAATAAATGTCCAGTTAACAATGTATCTCTGTGAATGAGTGGTACCGGTAAATTTCGGAATATAAGAGTGCGCGGCGGATAAGCAGCAGGGCCTAAACAATCGCCGTATGAAGATTCAGACCTTAACGTATAAGCCGCAACGCCAGATAAGCCGCACCAGCGGCAGCCGACTTTAGGATCGTGTATAACGTTTGTTGTACAAAAGAAAACCAAGCATTATTCATTGTTATTAATAAGCAAATTTTATAGCCGTATATGTCGCACGTGCGACTATTGTTATTTATAAATAGTGTATAAACTTATATTTCAATGAACATGAAAATACATGAAAAAAAATAAAAAAATTAAAAAAATTAAAAAATATTCCCATTTCAAACCAATCTTTCGTACGTTATTTTAGGTATGTTTTCACATGCATTGGCTATATTTTTGTACAGCACGGATGTGTCATAATAAATATGTAGAAGAGACTAATATTGGTTTGTCGGCGCCTTGTAGTCACTATCCGCCATGGAAGCGACGCCTGCGGAAAGCGTGTTTACTACCAAGGAAGGCGGGGCCTGTTGGATTCGTAACCACAGAACAGCGCGTCCCAAAGGGACTACGTCCTGGATACGTGGAAACCACGCCCGGCCAATAGCCATATCTATATCATATATAATTTATTTTCCCGATTTCGGCAAATTCTGGTTTGATTAAGTTCCATTCTGTAGTACTTTATCTCTATATTCATTTTGGGCGTTTTTGTTATAAACATTTATCCTTTATAAGAAAGGACTAATTTGGTTGGCGGCGCCCTTGCTAGCAATCCTCCATGGAAGCTACGCCGCGGAAAGCGTTACTACCAAGGAAAGACGGTGCCTGTTGGAGTCGTACACAGAACTAGCGGCCGCCCGAAGGGCTACGGTCATGGATACGGGAAACCCACTCCGACAATCCTATCAGAATCATTAATCGAATTAAATTGCGCAAAGTTCATTGTTGTTTAACTTATTTATCTCTACACTCATTATGTTTTATGTAACGACTTGTGTATGATGATGAATGTGTTGTCAACTATAAAAAGAAAAAAGAGAATGGTCCACTCCATGGCGTAACCAGCGGGGGGCAGGGGGGCGCACAAGCCCCCCCAAACAGAACTCTGGCCCCCCCCTTCAGCCCCCCCAAATGAACTGACTTTTTGTACAGTGTCTATGGAAGAAGGACCCAAATTGCCCCCTCAAAAAAGCCTGGCACCCCTTCAGCCCACCCCCCCAATTTGCAAACAAAAAAAGTCTGGTTACGCCACTGTCCACCCCTCTTTTGCGGTGTAAAATGTTGGTCCATTCCCAAATCCAAATAAAGAAGCTGTCCTTACATCGTTTCTTCTTCTCACTCTTCATCATTTCCTGGCCTCTTGTGTGATTTACTATAGATAAATAGATTATAAATTAATATTAAGAAAATAATACATATATAATTATATATAAATGTACGGTAAACTAAATATAAATATATCAAGATAACAAAATATATAAGTGAATTAAATTCAACTGAATATAAATATCAATAAACCGAATAAAATAAGTAATTAAATATAAGTGAATAAATGTAAAATGACTACGTATAAACTGTAATAATATAACGTAATTAAATATGAAACGAATAAGTGTAAACTGAAAATTAAGTATAAAAACTGAATATATCAATTAGAACATAAATATATAAGTAAATTTAATTAATCTGAATAATATCAATAAACCGAATAAATATAAAGTAATTATAAACTGACTAAATGTCAAGAATAAGCATAAACTGCATAAAATATGAAATCAAGTAATTAAATATAAACTGAATAATATTAAACTGAAAAAGATAAATAAACTAATAACTAGACAACTGAATAAATATAAACTGAAATATACATAAACTAATAACATATAAACTGAATAAAGATGAACCTGAAATCTAAAATAAAACTTAAATAACTATTACACGAATAATTGATAGAGTAACCCCATAATAAAAAATTGATAGTTATTATACTAATAAAATTGTAAGAGAAAATATGGAAACAAAACTTATTAAAAACTAATTAAAAAAATGATAGTTCGATTTCGGATATAGGCAGTAAGAAAATCCAAGTTCTAAAGGTTTTAGTGTTGAGGCCAATAGTCGATACGTTCAAGACTACACGTGCGGAAAAAAATTGAAAATGTTACAAATTGTCTTCTTATTGTTAGCACTTAGCAGGCAAGTGTTTCTTAATATATTTTTAGGAGAGGAGGAAGAAAACAAAATAGTATCATAGATGGAAGGGCTTAGTAAAACAACAAAGATCCCCGGTAAACCTGCGTCTCTGGTCTCCCATTCCAAGCACGACCGGTGCCCGGACGTTGCTAACTTCCTTGATTCTACGCTGATCCGATGTGCAAGCCACGAACTCCGCTTCACTTTCTCACCGCAAAACTAATACTTAAACATTGTTATTCAATTGGTTTTTAAAAAAAAAATTGAGGAGAGAGACAAAAAAAGTGATTGTACGAACAACTCACAGAATAATTATTTAAGAATCCTGTGGAATCAAAGTAAAAGGGATCTGGTCAATTGCAATTGCATGAGCAAGTGGGGAATGTGTTGTGAATGTCCAATACATCATGACCTGGGGAATTCCCAGAAACACGCGAGCTTGGCTGCGTTCCCAGGGCTCTTCAATCTAAACATTGTTCACGCACTCCGGGCACATTGATTTAAACCGGTGACATGACCGACTATTCCAGATGCTTGTTACAGCTATGTTTGTACCTTTGTCACAATATTGTGTATTGTCAAGGGCAAATTAAAGTTAAAGATAGAAATTAAATCAGCCTAGTTGGTAAAAATATTGTGTATACTTGTGAGGCCGAGGTGAACAAATTTTCTGACAAGCTCAAAAGGTAAAATGATCTTGAGGTATTTAATTTTAATGTGTCAGCCCTTTCTGTGAATAGCACAAGCCGTTGTTGTGAGCAATTACACCATTGTATGTGGTCGCGACGAATTAAATGATTGACGTGTCGTCGTTTAACACAAAGGGCTACCGCTGGAATGAAGCTTTAATGGATTGAATGTACTTCGTGTTTATTAAAGCATTGAAGTGTGTGATACATGGTATTCAAGGGGGGACAATACGGTTAAAATACAAAAGTGAAGTTTGAATACAGCTTAATGATAGTAATAATACCAAAGTGGTAAGAAAGTTGAGAACACGGAGTCTGAAGATTGTCGGCGTGTTATTTTTATTTTTTATTATCTTGTGGTTCACACTCAGACAGTCAACGTATAAGCAGCTTCGGTTTATGAAGCCGCGGCATCCTTTTGAAGCCTTTGAAGAAAACGTATAAGCCGCGGCTAATATCCGAAAGGTACGGTAGTAAGCATGCAATCCACAACTCGCAAATGCAGACGCGATAAGTGACGGAGTAAGTTAAGCGAATTAAGCGCCGTAAATAGAACTCGTGAGCCGTAAATAGTCTTCTGAAAAATGAACTATTTACGGGTGGGCGAGGGCTTAGGGTACTATTATGGATGGCCCAAATTTCTCGCCGCATGGGCTGAACTATTTAATCATGTTGATAGAGTTTCAACCCAATAAATATCTTAATTTTTATAAAATTGAAGTATATAATAAAAAATTATATTGAGGTAAAATTGATTTTCTATTTCACGTGGCAAAGCCGAGTGAAATGATCCAGTCAATAAAATTTGACCAAATGAGATATTTTTACTATTGCACGAATATAGCAGTCAAGATTTGTTTATATCATGATATCACCTGGGTTTTCTTTTCAAGCCATGTGATAAACAAAAAACTATCACATGGCTCAAACCCGCATATATGATATAATGAAAGATGAACCTATCTATTCAACGGGCTATGCCTGTTGAATGACAAGATTCATCTGTCAACTCGGAAAAACTGTTTTGACCACGGCACCCTATTCATTAATTAGTTGCCATTGGACCCGATTCTCCTGAATTTGTAAAACAATGTTCGGATGACTGGTTCCTTTTTGATTACTCATATATCTGGTAGTGTTCCGTCAATTCAAACCAAGCCTATTGTTGACCCTATCTTAAAAGTGCTGTTCCGATTTTTGTTTCCACTTGATATGCGAGCCTGGCAAGTTAACACACTGGACTATCACGTACGTGGGAACAACTGCAGTTTTGAGCTAGACACGATACTGCGAGTGCAACGCCCTATCTCACTACGGTGCAATTTTGAGGGTTAACCATTAAACGGTTTACTTTGATTCTGTATCTGAGAAAGAATTACGAGACCCCCACAGAAATGATCTGAAATGCTGAAATTGCAGGACGACAATGAGAAAAAATACGGCCTTTTTTTCCCAATCTACTAATACTTCCGGATAATCAGGGGGTCCCCAACACACGATCGGAACAAGCACCTTAAGAAAATGGCTTGATCACAATGCCTACAAGAACTTTATGGGCCAATTTCAAACCTCATTCAAAAAATCTTGTAAATAGATTGTTCTTAATCAGCTACAGAAACGTCTTGGTGACAAACACCTGTGGAAATAAATCAATCTGGCAGGGCAATCGCATGGAGAATGGTTTTAAAACTCACAAAATACATCGACCTGGACCGCTGTGTCGCATGTCCCTCGCCGGGGTTTGGTTTGGAATGATAGGCTTTCCTACATGACATGTGACCCTCATCAACAAATGAGGATCACATGTTGCACCTATGACTCAAGTTGGTTCCAATTGAAACTTCAACTTTTGAAAAATTAGGTCACTTTTACATTTCAGCCTATTTTACAACTTGACATAACATGACATGTGACCTCAGTATGTGGAACCTTTGACATCATCAAAAAGGGGGGGGATGCCCATGTGCACCCTGTGACCCCAAGTTTGTTCTTTAAATACAGTAAAGTATGTGGATATTACAGGCAAATGGTAACCGTGTTCACAACAACAGACAACAACGCAGACATACAACACAACAGTGGACAAAATGTTCTGTGTGTCGTATGCCTTAGGGCAGGCACACAAAACATTGATAAGATATGCGTGAGTTGCTCGACCGTGTGGCCAATATTTTGCAATGTGCGTGTTGGAGGTAGGAGCTAGTCGCACAGTGCTACGGCCCACCACACAGAATTCTGATGCATGATAATATTGCATACCAGGCAAAACAGTCCTGCTACTGGGCCAGTCCTGCCCTTTCCAGATCATTTTCTGCAGTACACATATTGTTCACTGGTTCGGATTGGCCCTAGCATGATGTGTGCAAACCCATAAATAAACACAATTTTTCATACTGTAATGCGCTATTTCAGATTTTAATGGACTTTGAAGAAATAACAAACAACACATTAAACTGAGATGAGTTATATACCAACAGAGATCGGAAGCAAAGCTATGATCATTGTTAACAGGCGAGCGCATTAAACCGGGTTTGTTTTCGGCTAGCAAATGACTGGCCGCACGCGGCAATGTGAGCCGCATAAGTTTCTATGAGGACTAGGGATCCTGTTAATGGGCCATTTCCATTTACCAGATTTTGTGTTTTAATTATTGACCGCCTAACAAGAAAATACTCATTCTTAAGACAGTTTCACATTAACATCTTTATGGTCGTGGCTATGTCAACAATTAGATTCATTTTCATAAGACATAAGTCATAATATAAAAAGTCCCGGAAATGTAGATTCCATTCTGTTCCAAATCTAAGTTTGTAAAATAAACTGGACCAAGTTTGTTTCAATCTCATGAAACTGAAAGATTGAATACACATTGTAATTATTCCAGTATATTTGAAGATATCCAAGAATGTCATCAATACAATCGATATTTGAGCAAATTCTATGAATAGGCGAAACCAGCGTGTTGTTAAAAATTGGGGTCATTTTAAGGTCATTTCATGGCCTATAGCAACAGTTCCACTGAGTACTAAACTGTTGTTCAAGACTTAAGAGAAATAACAACCACATGTGAGCCACTATTATTAAAATAGTAACAAATCAAATCTAGGATACATTGAATTGTATTAACGATCACTTCTTACCGATCAGTCGAGGGAATACGTAACATAAACAATACAGTACCAGAACTCACAGCCGGCAAAACAATCCATTGATTACTTGCTTTGTGAATATCTGTTTTAGGTATACTCATCCAGCTATTAACAGTCTATCACCTCTTTAGGGTGAGCTGAAGGACTAAGCTGCCAGGACTGCTTGGGATGGGATAGAGAGCTCTTGATGACTACCAAAGGGACTCTGAACTGCCTGTGCGAGAAAGAGTGCTGGCTATGGGTTGGAACGACTGTACACAACACAAAACAAACACCAAATATTAGAAAAGCCGTTTAATTGCTCATTGAACCACATTGTAGAAATTTTTATTTGTGTTGCCTGGTTTTGATTCTTGAGATTTGGTAAACAATTTTGGACTGTTTTAGAGGGCTTGTTTTAAGGATTTAGTTGGGCCTTCACCCAATAGACGATTTGCATGATCCCAATATGAATTCGTATTGTGCCCATTCCTCCGGGGGAACTTGTACCAGCCTCAAGTCAGCTAAACAAACGGTTATGAGCAATTAATATCAACACTATAAAACTTAACCTATCTATGACGTTGCACCGTGAAACTGTATTCGTCTCCGGCATGATTGGACCAATTAGGGCACGGTTGACGTTGGAAATGCCAACCTTTTGTTGTAAATTTCAACATCCATGGTGCACTCGCTTGTTTTTGGTTCTATAATTCGTCTACATTTCTGATAGTTAAAGGTACTTTGTATTATCGTTTTTGGCACGTCCGGCGACGGCGAAACAACCAAAAGAATATTTGTAAGCATTAACTCCGGGACAAGTGCCTGGATGGAAAGGCCACAATACAAGATGCATTATCGGGATCGTGCCATCGTTATTTGGGCTAATGGTACCACCTCAAATGGCAAAATGCCACTTTCCAGCCTCAATATACGGTGTACTTTACCACATGCCTGATTATACACTGGAGATGACCAGCAGCGGAATCACACAGGGATGGTTCAAGTATTGAAAATAATCCAACCATGTTGAAAAGATTCTAGACCCACTAAACCAATATGATTGTCAAAATATATATATTATGTAACATAATCTGCAGCACGGTAAGACCTTAGATTTCAGGTTAATGCAGATGCCTAAGAGACATAATGCCTAACTTCATGTATAGCAACATGTGAAAAGTTAGGCATATGTCCTTATGCATCTGCACCCGCATAATATAACTGGACATTAAATGTAGATCTCTTAAACAAGTGAGTAGGACCTTTAAGATTTCAGGGTATCGAGGGGTGCAGATGCATAAGAGGACATAATGCCTAACTTTCCACACAAGCAGAAAGATGTGGAAACGTTAGGGCATTAGTTCTTATGCATCTGCACCCACATAGAGCTGAATTCTAAAATGTGTAATTGTCATTGTGTTAATTGATAATGTAATGGTAAAGAAACAAGAACAGCAAACACAACCAAAGAAACTTACCTTCCATTTCTAATATGAAAATTTATTGATACCAGTACAAATGAAAATTTCCAGTGCTGAGATACTGGTTATCAGCACAGGGATTGTAATAATAGGAATATTACAACTATCATCTTAAAATTACTGCAAGTAAACTTGTCACAACCTGGCAGATGGAGTCTGGAACATGACCTCAGATGGACCTTTGACCATACCTTTGACATCGTCCACATATAAAAAACCCTATGCACCTGAACCCCATGTCTGGTTTATATCGGACTGAAACTTTTCGAAGGGACCTGAAAAACGAAAACATAACCCAAACTGGAACACGCACCCACCATACATACGGACTAGGTGACCCTCGCAATACTCCCCTCTGCTTTCAAGCCAGGGGATAATCTAAAAATCAACCACCTTATTTTGCCCGAGAAGACACTAAATGCAATTATGTGCCAAATTACATGTTTTCAATATTCAACCAGAAAGTGAAAAGGATAGTTGAAATCTTACAATCTGGTTAATTTTTAAGATATTTTTGGAGTAAATTATCTCATTTGCAACACTGCAATATGTGTTTACCCAAGGTTTTTGGCATCATTTGACATCCACAGTCTTAAAAAATTGTAAAAGAACAAGAAAAGAATTCGATGAATTTATTAATGATAAATTGGCCAAGGTGTCATCTGTCTTAGTTACCCTGGAGTATCCCTGTCGTTAATATTTAATTGGTTAAATTCATTTTCATTTCTGGAATTTTTTTGCGAAAACTATCGAGCTATTTTTAAAAAATTTTAATTTCAAAATGAAGTCAGTGAATAATCATGCCATGTCAAAAGTTTTAAAATGAAAAGGCAATCTGCAATAAAACTTAAGAATGGATATGTCAATGATATAGTGGTAGTACTAGCAAGACAAAGTTTACAATCCTGTTTCCGTCCACGCTAATGGGGGTGGCTAGATACACCTCACATTCACAGTAATACTACTGCAGGGTGAGGATAATGATATAAATACACCTTTCAAATACCAAATTTCCAAGCACATGTATATGAGAAAAGGTAGGTTTAACCAGTTTGTATAAGCAGGTCACATGATTAGTATCATGAAAGACTTAATTGATGGTAATACAACAATTCAATTTCACTTTGTAAGTTGAACTGCCACCTACTTTATCTTTGTATCCTTAAGAATGCAGGCATTCCCTTTTAACATTTAATCTATCTCATACATATTCATTGGACCACATATTACCCTTGCAACTGTTAACACATTGCAACATTCAAATACAAATTTAAATGGCATCGTCCATATTACCAACAAAATTAATTGTCAATTATCAGATTACCCTATATATTTGGATTTTAAGGTTTCACAATGAGTATGATATATATAGTATCATGAAAGACTTTAGTATCATGGTTTTTACAGCCAACACTAATAGGTTTCAGGTTGTCCATTGAACTTACAATTTGATATAGACACCAATGGTTTTAAAAATGGCAGTTCAATTAACTGAAGGACACAAAGTGAAGCATTCCAAATTTTCCACAACTAGTGAATAGTAAACCCTGTTTTCTGTATTTCGTTCCTTCAAATTGCTTATAATAACCTCTAATAAGAACAACATCTGATATAATCAAAATAATGTCAGCGCTTTGCAAAAAGAAATTACTTATTTGGCCAATAACATAATCAACATCACTTACATTTTAGTATAATTAATACAGCAAACTCTGCACAATCAAGTAAATAAAATTCATGTGAGACAATAAGAAAAACTTTAGGACGTCGACTCTTTAAAGTAGCCATGGACCTGGAGTGGCAATGAATATCAAACATCTCACTTTTCCAAAGTTCAAGTCAAAAGGGTCTTGAAAGTTGATTTCAACTGCAAGTTTTTTCTCTCACCCGCCCACAATGGAACTCACTACCATCTGACTCGTTTTGCTACATCCTGCAATTAACCTTCAAGATTGACCTACTTTAATCTGGCTGCGTTTTTTTTCAGTTTTGTTGCTGTTTTTTTTTGGGTTTTTGATTTTTTGCCTTCATTGCAATATTTTTTAATTCCATCTTGACACTGTGATCTACATGAAATGTGCCTACAAGAACATATATGTATGTAGAAATGGTTGTATTTTAGTAAGAGTAGTCTAAAATCAATCCCCAAAAAAAGTTCAAATATTATTAGTATAATATGGCCATAAGCAGCCATGCTGTGGGACAAGAGACCTACAGTGCCACAGTGCTTGACTCATCTGTTTGACCATGCAAATTACAAGACGGCCCGCAGGGCGCCTTTTTCTGTTTTTGATGCGTTCGTCTTCTTTCTTTCTAATACAACTTCAACGGCTTCTAGTCGTCATTGTTTGACATAATTCTGACTAGACTTACATTACACTCAAATGACTGCTGACAACTTGACATTTATGTCAATGACTATGACCCTGTCCTGACCTTTGATCTGGCCACAGGCGTCAAATATGTCTTCTTATTGGTTACAAATTCTCTTCTCTGCAGCATTACGCGATAATCAACCACAACTGTTCAGAGGAACCACTGACCCTGCTTCATCTATAGGCGTTATTCAGGGATAAGGAGTCCAAGGTCATTAAGGGGGTTCTTTCAGTTTGAAAGCCAAAATTGTGAAAATTATTCAAATAATCGCTGTTCTTACAAATAGTAGCAGAGTGACTCTTTAGAGACACTAATAATTGTTACTCGCCAGGGTCTTTGGGTTGTCCACAGTTTCAGATCAAAGGTCATTAAAGGGGTCACTTCCGTCCAAACCCAAAAACTAATTCCAAAATTTTTATTTTTTTTTATCTCAAAATCCAACATAGTACAGTGCCCTAACTTTCCGGATTGCCTTCATGTTTACCTGGTGTCTACAAGGTATTTTTTTTTTGGAGGTCCAGGTCATTAAGGTCATTTTCCGTTTTTAAGGTCAATAATTTTTTAGAATTTTTATCTTCCAGAACTACCGAGTAGAATTTGTTCATTTGCATTGGAACAATGCATTTTTTGTTGTGTCTACGAGGTTTTTTTTATACCATGATCAAAGGTCACTAAAAGGGTCCAAAGGTCAATTTCGCCAAAAAATGCTACAAATAAGACCAAATTGGTTTATATCTAGGCCTATAGAGGACAGATAAGCCCGTTATGACTACAGTGAGGTAACATTAATAGTAGAAGAGGTCTCTGATAGTCTCGACCCCAAAGGTCACAGTTCAAGGTCAAAGGTCAAAATTTACAACAGCTCAACAACGATTGAACGAAATTTGACAGAATTAATCCTCGGGATATCGTAAATAAGAAAATTACAGTTGACCCTATTCGGGACCAGGGGTCACGTTATATAGGTCAAAGGTTAACAGGCTCAATATGTAATTTTTGGTTACCAATTAATCTTTCTTCTACAGCAGTACGCCGATATCAACCAAACTGTTCAGAGTAACCACGTTACCCTTGCTTCAAATATAGGGTTGTTCGGGATAAGGAGTCAAAGGTCATGAAGGGGTCATTTCCTCGTTTCAAGCCAAAAACTTGTGAAAAAAATTCAAAACAAATCGCTGTCCTTCCTTACAATTACGTAGCAGAGTGACCTCATTAGAGCCCAATGATTGTTACCAGGCAGGTCTTCGGGTTGACCGCACAAGTTCAGGATCAAAGTGATTACAGTGGTCACTTGACTCCGGTCAAAAACCAAATATTTCCAAATATCAAAAAATTTTATCTCAAAATCCAAACATAGTAAACAGTGCTTAACTTGCAGATATGCATTCATGTTACCTGGTGTATGCAGGTATTTTTTATGTTGGAGGTCAAAGGTCATTTAAGTCATTTCCTTCCGGTTTTTTTAAGGTAAATAATTTCAAAAGATTTCGATCTCCAGAACTAAGCATAGTAAAATTTTTTTGTTTGCATGACCCAATGATTTTTGTTGTGTACGACGAGGTTTTTTTCATACGGCGATAAGTCATTAAGGGGGTCAAGGTCCATTTTGCCAAAAAAATGTTAAAAAGACGACCAAAATGGGATTTATCCAGCCATAGAGTACATATAAAGCCCGTTATTACTTCAGTGATGTAACATTAATAGCAGGAAATGTCTATGATAGTCTCGAACCCCAAAGGTCAAAGTTCAAGGTCAAAGTCAAAATTTTACAACAAGCTCCGATTTGAACTAGAATTTGACAGGAATAAATCACTCGGAAATATCGTAAATCAAGAAAATTACAAAGTTTGACCCCTCCGTGATCCAGGGTTCACGTTATAGGGGTGAAAAGGTCCAATCCCTGACATGCTTGGATTGAGTTGAAAACTCATAATATTGATCCTTGTAAAAGTTTGTTAACACGTAAAAATACATTTAAATGACCTTTGGTGAAGTTTACAGGGGTCAAAGGTCAAGTCCCTCAAGGGGTCATTTAAGGGGATCAAACCATCCATTCCCAATACTGCCGCCTTGTAAATTAGATTTGTCCCGGTCTAGTTGTCTCTTTTATTTTTGAGCACTTTTAAGCCATGGCGACACAATGGGGAATCTTGCCATATAGGCCTAACAAAGGTCTAATATTTTAGTTATAGCACCCTCTATAATGCCGATTTCCCATAGAAGATGTGTAAAACTAGCTTTTTGATGAAAAATCATATTTGCCCGCAATGAAATTTCATCAAATTTCCACAGGATGTAGTTAGTCGCATAATCATAAAATAGTTGTATAAAGTGTGTCGCCATTGATATTTGTGTTTTTATTCTCATTTTGTCACAATTAATGAGACTTTCAAACAGCTGTGAACAATACATTACCCTTATTGAATTTCAAAATATTTTTTTTTATATCTGAAGATCTGAAGAAGCCGTTGACAAACAGTCCATCATAAAAAAACCTCCCTGACGCAAGCTTGGTCCTTTTGGAGTCAATGGCATTGAACTCGATTGTTCAAATCATACCTAAATGAGCGTTTCCAAATTTTTAAACATAGGGACTGCCAATCCGACATGTTGCCAGGTTTGCTGTGGGGGTTCCTCCTCAATGGTCCATTTTTGGGCCCCGCTTCTCTTCATCATATACAGCAATTGATCTCCCACTATCACAGCAGTAAAGATCATGTGAAACTCTGTCTATAGCTGATGATACTGGCCATTTTTGCCAAGGGCCACCGTTCAAGGACGATAAGTGAAACCCTCACAGGAGCTTGGCAAGGTGACGGATTGGCTTACAAAAACAAACTCACCCTCAATGTGAAAACAGTCAAATAGCTCTTCGCAAGCACGATAAATCAGTCGTAGCAAAGAACCAATCGCTGTAAAAATCAATGACTCCAATATTGAACAGGTCCAAATTCAAGTACCTGGGTGTATTCTCGATCCATCTATTTCATGGGCCGGACACCTGAACCATGTTAACAACTCTATCAACAAGATACATTGGTTTGATTTAAGACTAAGGCATTCCCTTAGTAAATCCATTTTGAAAAAAAACCATCCCTTGGTCCTGCCAACTATGACTACTGTGATGGGTAGGGGGAAATGCTGGCAATAAAGTGTATATCCAAATTGAGTCGACTTCAAACTAAAGCTGGTCGAGCTATACTCAAGGTGACAAGAGGTTTCCCAACCACACTGATCTATACTGGTCCTGGAGTGGGAAGATCTCCATACCAGACGTATCCCATCTAAATGTTATATTTTAACTGTATTTCTAGCAAGCCCCAAGTTCGTTGTGTAATGTTTTTGATCAACTGTTTGACAATTCTATTTATCGTACCATAGGCAGTGCACACGTAACCTAAGGCCACCAAGCCTAGAATCTGGTGCGGGAAACGGTACTTTTAAATACCGGGGCTCATTTCATGGAACAAACTTCCCAGTAGGGTTAAACATCCTCTCCACCCTCCCACCCCCCTCAAAAATTTTTCAACAGCCTTAAAGCTCGTTCTTATAATTGGTCACTAAATTATTACAGGTTTTGCAATTTAAAAGAGTGTAGGCATTGAAATGAACTTTATATATTCTTGTCAGTAATGTTCTGAACTTATCACTATTTGTTTGGCTTTATTGCCTACACTTTTTTTTTTTTGATAATATTGGCGATTTTATGAATATTTTTGGCAGATGTACTTTCAAAAGTTATCTTCGTCTGTATTTTTGAATGTTATTGCCTACCCCTCTTTTGATATACTCATGCATTTAGAATATTCCCTTGTCAGACTGTATTTCTGGTTCTTATTATGCATTTGTCTCTTTGGCCTTATAATTCTTTAATTGTATTAGTAAGTTATCTTACTTTAAGAGTGCTTGGTGTACATGATATGATTGTATTGAGGTTTTTTTAAGCTTTTTAAAATATTTGACAACTACAAGTATGTAATTTTATTAGCTTATCTAATTCCCCAGTGTAATTTTCTCTAGTTGTATTTAGATTTATGATTTATATTGAGATTTGTTGATTATTATGTAATTATGTATTTTTATTACTGGTCTTGTACCACCTGAGCTCCATGGGAGAACAATGCTGACTCAATGTCCCCGGTTAAAGAAGAAATGAATCATAAATTAATAACAGATTCCCAGACGTACATTTATGTACTCTTGATATTTGGTAATGACCTCATATCGTACTGTCATGAAACCATCCAAATTGTTCAAATCTTCAGTGTTTTATCCAATAAATTTTGCATTTGTAAAACTCATCTTATCCATCAATAGAACGCCTGGATTTATGCCCACTAGATTTCCTATAAATGGGAATGAGAGAGTCTTTACCAGTAATATAATTTTATATCATCTCAGAACACATTTATACAATACAGCCATATTCATGAACATCATCTCAATCTGAATTTGTGTTTCATGGTATGATTACAGGTGGGCAAACCATCTATTTGAAACTCAAGCTCACATATCCATCCACATTCATTACTTTTTACATTTCCTGACTTCTTGCAATACTTAATAAAAGTTCAGAAGTGCTGTCATGTTTGACAGACATCCAATTTTAAACTTACTAATGACAACCCCACTCGCACTCGCATAAATTCTGAAAATGAACAAGATTACTTATAGGCCATGGTTTGCTCAAAAATGGCAATGTAAATGTCAGTCGAGTCCATTGGAGAACATCAAGCAATTACTATCAACACGAACTGCATATCATCTTCTCCCTCAGCTTCTTAAAGTGTGTGTTCCGATTGTCTTTGGGACCCGCCCAATGATTTACTCACGGAAGCAGTATCGATTTTGAATATCAGATGAAAAGGCTGTATTTTTCTCAATGCCGTCCTGAAATTTGAGCCCTCAAATCCATTTCATTCCCAAGATATAAACAAAAAACCGCCGTTTTAGTGGTTAACCATCAATATTAGCACAGTATTGAATAGGGCTTTGCAATGTGCATTATTGCTTCTACCATCAAAACCGCAAGTTTGTTTCCCACGGTACTTGATGGGGCGTATGTGCAAGTGCCAGGCTCTCATATTAAGTAGAGAACACAATAGATATAAATCGGAACAAGCACCTTTAATTGATCACTCATGTATGACCACAGAGCTAGAAAATAAACCAATAGGGCAAACGCTCGTGTTATTGAATAGGCCAGCAATGTAACCGATTTCTCTCATTATCATGTTTTGAGGAGTCCAAGTGTGTGAAAATAACAGATCCAAAACATGATAATGATAAAATTGGATGATTTAAGCCCAATATTAATTGGTCTCGCTATGAATTTTAAAATATTGGGCTCGACTGCATCTCGCCCAATATTTTATGTCATCGATCCAATTTTATGTCACACCTCGAGCGCCATCCTTGTTGCTGCGCAACCAGCTGTGCGTCGTCGCTGTTGCAGCACAAGGACAAGCACCTACAATCTGTGTCACGCATTGTTATCAGTGTTGCATTTCCCCAGTGTTCCATTGTCTGATCGGTCAATTTTTCTGCAATAATTATGCAAAAAACAATCGATGGAGAAACCATGCCTCTCAAAAGATTCCTGTATTCCTAATGCACAAAAAGTCTGCCGATGACCCCTGTTAATTTTGATTAGGAAAACAGATATTTGAGTCCGAGTGACAGCATGTGGCATCAGTTGTCGTTGTTGCTTTCACTAAGTGTGACAGACGTAAAATACTTACGTGTCTTATAAATATGCATAAGGACTTTCCAAATATGACGATACGTAAACCAAATATGGTGGTGCGTATGCTCATTATAATACTTTTGGGCACCTCGAATTTGGTTACGCCGTTTCGGGAGAATCTGCGGGTCTTGGTTATATTGACGTCTGATTCACATTTAAGCTTCCCTATATATAGGATTTGTTGTATAAACACCTTATCTGTCCATACACAAACTGGCCTAAATTACAAACTCTACTAGTTTGAAGACAAAGAAGCATGTTTGTAGGTTAAATAAATTTGTTACATGAAAAACAATAACTAGAATGCTTTTCTTAGTGTTTAAATTTGATTATAAAATGAATACTTTAAACAAAAGTTGGCCTCCATATTCTTAATATTCTTCTGTTATCAGCAAAATAAAGGCTAAATTACAAAATTCAGAATTGAGGTAGTTCCCAAGCACCATTCTCACATGTTGAGGTAGTTCCCAAGCTCCATTCTCACATGTTAAGGTAGTTCCCAAGCTCCAATCTCACATGTTGAGTTAGTTCCCAAGCTCCATTCTCACATGTTGAGTTAGTTCCCAAGCACCATTCTCACATGTTGAGTTAGTTCCCAAGCTCCATTCTCACATGGTTTGAGGTAGTCCCAAGCTCCATCGCACATGTTGAGGCAGTTCCAATCTCCGTCTCACAGGGTAAGGTAGTACTCAAGCTCCAATCTCACATGTGGAGGGTAGTTCCCAGCTCCAATCTCAAAACCTGTTGAGGTCATTCCTTCAGCTGCCAATCTCACATGTTGAGGTATTTCACAAGCTCCA
Source organism: Ophioderma brevispina (assembly GCA_023653785.1). Lineage (NCBI taxonomy): Eukaryota > Metazoa > Echinodermata > Ophiuroidea > Amphilepidida > Ophiodermatidae > Ophioderma > Ophioderma brevispina. The sequence continues at coordinate 16,930 of JAMKCH010012577.1, read as the reverse complement.
TTCTCACATTTTGAGGGGGGGGGGGGGCATTCTCAAGCTCCATTCTCACACATTTTGAGGTAGTCCCAAGCTCCTTCTCACATAATAAATGAGGTAGTTCCCAACCAAGCACCATTCTCACATATTGAGTTAGTTTTCCCAAGGCAGCCCCATTCTCCCATGTTGAGCGTAGTTCCCAACGCTCCATTCTCACCGTTAAGTAGTTCCCACGCTCCATTCTCACCTGTTGAGGTAGTTCCCCCAAGCTCATTCGCACATGTGGAGGTGTTTTCAATCCCTTCTCACATTTGAGGTAAGTTTCCCAAGCTCCCATTTCTCACATGTTTGAGGTAGTTCCAAAGCTCCATTCTTAGTTCTTGGGGCCCGAGGTTTTAGTATTTTGACATATGGGTACCATATAGAGTGCAAAACGAAAGTACTACCAACTTGTTAAATATTTCTGCTTATAAGACTTTCCAAAGTAGTAGCTGTAAGCCTGCTAATTTTCATAATCAAATGGGCTGGGCCATTCAAGTTGCTCCATAACCTTTATCAGCCCTACCCTGTCTGTAAAGGATTATTTGGGTAAAAAAATGTTAACATGATATTGTTTGATAATGGACAACCACCATAAGTCAAATACATACCTTCTTAATTAACTTAATTCCATAAATCCAAAATGGCTGCCCATTTTTTGTAAAATTTTTGAGAATATTTGGACTTCAACTTCAAGGTGTCATAGGGATGAACTTTACCACTACTCTAAAATTATAATAACACTATTGCTCAAATATAACATAACATTTATGTATTCAAGACTCCAAGGTGACAACTTAAGCAAGTAAATTTGAATAAACAAAATGCCGCCATTGAATTGCGCCATAAATATTTTTCGGCTCTATCCACACTCGTTGAAAAATCTTTTTTAAGGTTCAAAAATGGCTAAAATGTTGTGTTTGATTAAAAAAAATCAAAATGAATTCCATGGCCATCTATTTTTACTAAACCTCTCTTTGCCATATAATCCTCAATAACCGCCATTGTGACCCAACATTTTCAGCATCTTCAATCATATCATGGGCAGTTTAAGTCTAATCTTATTGCACTTGCAATTCATAATGTCTAATCCCTAACGACCCTTAAAACCACCCGGAACCAAAAAATCATAGAGGGGACCCTTTCATTGGTTTATTGGAAATTGCTCCTAGATCTGACACAAGAATACTTCTACGCGTCACTTTATATAGTTTTAAACCACTTATTTTCATACATATATCTGATGATCCATTTCGTTGCACGCAATTATAAGTGTGCCTCCTTAGTATTTCAATATGTTATGCCACATTTTGCCCATGAATTACCATTGCCAGTCATTAGCAATATCGCTATCATCTGTTCTAAATCTAGTAACAATACAATAACATACCGCATTCATACATAACTAACATGACCAACTCACAAGTTTCTCATTACAAGGATTTGCCACTCTGGTCCTCTGAAGACTATACGCCACCATATACTGTTTGTAGCTTGCAAATAGGATGTTCTTTGTTCAGCTGGGGGCGAAGAAGAGCCGATGAATTAGGCTCAAGAATGGACACCACAAGGGAGTGTTCTCGCACCTCCCTGTTCAACATCTATACCAACACGCCAACAGGATTGCAGAACCTGACGTTTTATCTATGCAGACATCTTGGAATCAGCGCACAGATCAGACTTCACCTTGTTGAAGAAGACCTCCAAATCTTTTGATGAACTCCTAATTACTACGAGGAAACCACCTACCTGCAAATTCCGTCCAAGTCACAGGTGTGTGCTTTCCATCTTAGCAACCGTGATCGTAACCGTCAGCTTAAAGTAACCTGGTCTTGAACACTTACCCCCTTGGTATCACTGCGATCACCCTGTCTACCTAGGAGTTGGACCGCACTCTTTCTTCTAAGACCCACATCAAGAATTAAGACGAAGAGTAAAGTAAAATGCTCCGCAATGACTCACGGACACGTCTACATCCTAGCAGGAATGCGCCACATATGTATCGAGCATTCAAAGAGCGTAGCTGCCAACGTATTAAGGTGGGGGAGGGGGGAAGCACACCATGTCCGGACATTAGACCTGCTGCCACCGCCTTAAATCCAGAGTTTTTTTTTTAATCAAAGTCCAACCTCTTGAATCTCTCTAAGTAGTTTACATCTAACTACTGGTATTGGAACCTGGTGAGAATCTTCCACCTGGATCTTACTCCTCATGTGCGTGAATGGGCGATCTCAACAGATTGAGAACCAGAAATTGGTCTATCTAAGTTTCCTTGCAGAGTGAGGCTACCTGGCAGCAGATATTTAGCACACACTACTCTGTGATTGTGGAACAAGCACCACAGACAATGTAGAATCTCTTGGTCTGCCCATTGTTGGAAGCAACAATTCCCTGTATGGGAAAGAATCAACCCATGGCATAAACTTGACTCAGCATTAAATGCCTCCTGCCGTCTTATCATAAGATGTCCAAACGCAACGGAGAACGTATACATTTTAGCAGAATTGCCCCATCCGACATCTGTTCATGTGTAACGAGCATGCAAAGCGTACGTCAAGTATCTATGTGAATCACCCTAATGTTCCGGACAAGACCAGCTGCCAACTCACTTAATTTCCAGAGAGAGTTTCTCAAGCAAAGTCCCAACCTCTTGAATCAGTCTCAAGGAGCTTAAGAGAGTTGTGCATTTGTGGAAAGAAAGACTTGCTAACTAAGTAACATCTATCTGTATTGAACGTGATGAGCATCTCCACCTAGGCTGACTCTCATGGACTGAATGGCGATCTTCAACAATTGAGAAATAGCAGCAGCCATCTAATGTTCTTTGCAGAAGTGGGCTACCTGGAGCATTCCAGGACACTAACTTGGGTGTGTGGAACAGAACCACATACAATGGAACAACCTCTCTGCATGAAGGGTCAGACAGTTCTTACATGGAGGAAGCTGGCCAATTTGTTACTTCTTTGATGGGTGGTCTAGTTCACGACATGTGAACTTTTGAGCTTGTAAACGTGGGATTGAGATCTTTTTAGTCCAGAACAAGTGCCTTTGGCAGCAATGCACTACAGAGTCCACATCAATACTGTATATGAATGCATCCTTTGATGTCCTTGTCTTGTGTTGAATTCTGGCACTTCATAACATATTGCATCTAATGTCATTGTTGAAGCCAGGCTTAGGACATTCAAACGATTTCAACTTGGTGCATTATGTGTGTATAAAAAGGGGTGTGTCGTTCTCTCTTGCGAGCTGTTTTAGAGCTGGCTCTTTCCTCGAGGCCAATTCACAAATCTCTACAAGTGACATCTCTCTCTCCCCTCTCTCTCTCTCAGTGTTTGCTTAATGGCTGATGAACTTCTTTGCAAACTTCAAAGAGTTTATGTTTATATGTAGCTAGGGTCACCCATCAACGATGAGAACAACTTGCGGTACTAATTGTTTAGAGCAAGGAAAGCCAAAATTGAATCTGGCCTGCCTCCCTGCTGTGATGACTGCCTAACCCTTCATACAGATGGGGTGCCACTATGGGGCCGTAGAAGCCTCCAGACACTTCAAGCCCCAATTGTCATGATGGACTGTACGTCCTGATGGTAATTTGATCATCAATTGGATTGAAAAAAAAAATGGCAAACCTTCCTGCAGACGTTGTTTTAGATTTCTTACCCTGCAATAATTGGTATCGACATGTAAAACTTAAGTGAGGTCATTACATTGGACAGTTCTGATGATTATGGGGACGAGGAAGAGACAGACTATTAAAGGAGGCAAAATACAGAAGACTAGATTGGCAAATACTTGTAATGAGAACTTGTGAATTGGTGAATAGTTATGTATAATGCGTTGGTAAAATAAATGTTATTTATGGCCAAAATTCCGCATACATCTCTAATTGATTGAAATAACTACTGAAACAAATTGTAGTACAAAAATGGATCCTCAAATATTCTATATGCAAATTAGGTGCTTTAAAACTATGTATATAGACCCATTTATTCCGAGTGTAATACATTAACACTTAAAATGCCCATGATTCAAAGTGGCTACAATCCAAAAAGCAACGCAAGTACAGAAATGCTAATTTGGCAACATGGTGACCATTTGGGATATGCAAATTAGATTTATTGAAATGGATGGCTATGAATTCATTTGGTTGTGTTTAATCAACATCTCATTTTAGCAGTTTTGTGGGGAGTTTTGTACCTAAAACATTTCTTCTATGAGTCAGGATATGGCCGCAACTAGTTAAGGCGCAATTCCAATGGCAGCCAATTTGTAAATGCAAATTAGCATGCTCAAGTTGTCCCCTTGAAGTCTTGCATACACACATGATTATAATAATAGTGCAATAGTGTAATTGTAAACTTAAGTGTAACATTCATTCATGTGATACCTTGACCAATGACTGTTAAAGTCAAATTATGCTCAAAATTTACGAAAATGGCGGCCATTTTGGATTTCTGCAAATTAGGTTTAATTAAAAATGCATGGATTTGAGTTCTGGTGGTTGTCCATTACCAAACACCTTGTGTTAGCATATTTTCACTAAAAGAATTTCTTCTACAAGACAGGATATGGCCGGAAATAATTATGACGAAATTTCAAAGGCGGCCATTTTCTTTATTCAAATTAGCATGCTTAGGTTATCACCTTCGAAGTCTTATATAAAGACATGTTTATAGTTATATTAGTACAAGAGTGTAATTGCAAACTTTAAAAGTGCTTGTTCATCCATGTGATACCTTGAACATTGACTGTTAACACCTCTAATGCACACAAAGGCAGCATTTTATAATACCTGCCACATGTATTGATCGAGATCTCGATCACGTGAGCACAGTAAGTGTTAAAGTCAAATTATGCTCAAAATTTATGAAAATGGCGGCCATTTTGGATTTATGCAGATTAAGTTTTAATTTTAAATGTATGGATTTGAGTTCTGGTGGTTGTCCATTGTCAAACACCTCATGTTAGCATTTATTCCACTTAAAGAATTCCTTCTAAAACACAACATAGGGCTAAAACTAGTTAGGAGCAATTTTAAATGGCGGCCATGTGTTTATGCGAATTAGCAGGTTTTAAGCTACTACTTTGGAATGGTCCTATCATGCAAAATTAATTTATAGATGATGTTTTCTGTCCACACTCGCTTTGCCACTCTCCTGATGGTACCCGAACCCAACCAGCTGTCCCAATGCCTATCTCAGTCACATGTACTATAGTTCCGCAAGCTCCCCCATTCTTATCATGTGGAGATATGTTGTCAAGCTCCCTTCTCACATGTTCGGTTGTTCCCAAGCTCCATTCTCACATATTGAGGTAGTTCCAAGCCGGCATTCTCCATCTCTCACATGTTTAGGTAGTTCCCAAGCTCCATTCTTGTCCACATGTTGAGGTAGTTCCCAAGCTCCATTCTACATGTTGAGGTATTTCCCCAAGCACCATTCCTCACATGTTGAGGATTCAAGCTTCCAATCCACATGTTGAGGTAGTTCCGCCCCAATCTCCAATTCACATGTTGAGGTAGGTTCTCAAGCTCCAATTTCACATGGTGAGGTAGTTCACAGCTCCATTCCTCACATGTTAGGCAGTTCTCAGCTCCATTTCTCACCATGTTGAGGTAGTTCCCAAGCTCCTCTCACATGTTGAGGTAGTTCCCAAGCCCCTTCTCCTCCAGTGTGAGGGTAGTTCCCAAGCTCCATTCTCACAATGTTGAGGTAGTCTCAAGCTCAATCTCACATGTTGAGGGAGTTCCCAGGCTCCAATCGCACATGTTGAGGTAGTTCTCACACTCCAATCGATCTCAATGTTGAAGGTGTTTCCACAAGGCTCCTTCCTCACATGTTGAGGCAGTTCTCAAGCTCCAATCTCACATATGTTTGAAGTCAGTCTCGCAACTCCTTCCACATGTTGAGGTAGTTCCGAAGCTCCATTCTCACATGTAGGTAGTTCCCCAGCTCCAATCTCACATGTTGAGTATAGAAGTTCCCAAGCACAATCTCACATGTTGAGTTAGTTCCCAAGCTCCAATCTCACATGTTGAGAGCAGTTCTTCAAGCTCCTTCCACATGTTGAGGTAGTTCTCAAGCTCCACACATCTCACATGTTGAAGGTAGTTTCACAAGCTCCATTCTCACCATTGTTGCGGCAGTTCTTCAAGCTCCATTCTCACATATGTTGAGTAAGTTGTGGTCCCAAGCCCCCCCTTCCACATGTTGAGGTAGTTCCAGCAGGCAGCGTCTCCATTCTCAACATGTTAATGTAGTTCTCCGCAGTCTCACAATCTCACATGTTGAGTTAGTTCCCAAGCACCAATCTCACATGTTGAGTTAGTTCCCAAGCTCCAATCTCACAAGGTTGAGGCAGTCTCGCAACTCCTTCCACATGTTGAGGTAGTTCCGCAGATCCATTCCTCACTGTTGAGGTATTGTCAAGCTCCATTCTCAACATTGTTAGGTAGTTTCTCAAGCTCCATCTCACATGTTTACTTATTTCTCAAGCTCCAATCTCACATGTTGACTAGTTTCTCAAAGCTCCATTCTCACATGGGGTAGTTCTCAAGCTCCAATCTCACTGTTGAGGCATATTCCAAGCTCCAATCTCTGCAGTTTGGTAGTTCACAAGATTGCGCATCCACATGTTGAGGTAGTTCCCAAGCTCCATTCTCACATGTTGATGTAGTTCCCAAGCTCAATCTCACATGTTGAGGGGGTAGTTCTCAATCTCCATTCTCACATTTGAGGGTAGTTCCAATCTCCATTCTTACATGTTTTAGGTAGGTTCTGAAGCTGCCATCTCACATGTTGAGCGTTTCACAAGCTCCATCCACATGTTGAGGTAGTTTCAAAGGCGCCACCACTCACATGTTGAGGCAGTTCTCAAGCTCCAATCTCACATGTTAGGAGTTCCCAAGCGTCTCAATCTCACATGTTGAGTGTCAGTTTCCAAGCTCCATCCACATGTTGAGGTAGTTTACAAGCTCCATTCTCACATGTTGATGTAGGCTTCATTACTCACAATTTGGCTAACTCCAAGCATAATTCTGGATGCCGCATACTATCTTGGTGTTAACACATTATTTACCTATGGCCTATGGGGCATTATGATGCAAACTTTGTGCATAACATCAAAAACATCAAAACGCATTGTCAGAATCACTGAAATTTGGTCATTGTGCTTTGTGAATGGCCGAAAAAGGTCACAGGGATCGGCAAAGGTCACATGGATCGTCAAAGTTCACAGGGATCATCAAAGGTCAATCTTGTACAACCCCTATGAGTCTTATCTTTGAACGCCAGTGGCTCTTCTGACCCGAGTCCAATAAGGGCCGGTGTTAACATTTCTATCTACCAGCATGCAGACACCCACAACACACCACACACACACACCCACGCACACACACACCTACCAAGTAATCCCGATGAAGCCCACCCGCGTGTCGCAGACCAACAAAAACCACGGTCTCATATGCACAGAACTGTAAATGTTTTTAAACCCTCTGCCCATAAGAACATATTTCATAGGTTTCAATGAAGTCGGATCATTTTTAATTTTGATGCCTGTGTGATCATAAATTTACTTCCACTGGTCTGTACCGCCACTCCAAGAAAGGTTTGGATTTTGTTGTATTCATCTTTATGAAGATATTAAGTATGACATGACAGTATGCATCGGAGGTAGATAGGTTGAAACACGATCCAAAGTAAGGTTGTTTTGAGAAAGTGGCATGGATCTACATTTTAGCCAAGTTACCGAGTCTGGAAGCCACGGGTGTTCCTCGTCTAATATCAGTATGGGATAACTACTTGCTGGATATTAATTCGGGAACTGCAAATTTGGGAATTTAATTGTGTTATTAGGAAGCTTATGACTTAAACACTGAATCAGTTCCCATGGTTATTTGATAGGGCAAAGGAAACCAATTGAAAGCTTGCACTTCCCATTTCATTGCTTGTGTTTCTGGTTCGTATTATTAGAGTTTCTAGAGGTTGGTTTTTTGAATGTGACCAATGGTGTACCGAGATGAAATCCATTCCGGTCAGCACTTGTACTGCGCACACCTCGCGCTCCGCAACCTGTCCCCCTCCCAAGTCGAGGTGCTACTTATTTTTTTCTCTCTAGTAATTGTTAAGTTGTAAAGAGTGTTAAGAATCTACCAATTGGGTTCTACAGCCCAGATTTGAGATTTTAAAAATAAACCTTTATTATGTTATTATTTGATATCTTGACTGGGCTGACAAGTCATTTACTTTGGACTTACTTGGTACTTGGTGTTGTCCTCTGAAACTCCACTTGGAATTATGACTCAGGGCCTTGGAGCGTGGCTTACTTAGAAATTAAATCTTTAAAGTGACTTGTGATTCGGGGCCCTGCTGACCCCTTTGTGGTAGTCTGTTTCCTTTCGACTAGTCCTGGCACAAAATGAGTTAATGTAAATATTGGTGTTGGACAGAAGAAATCTCAATAAGCTGAGAGTCGTTCCCCCTCTGGTCTGGTAATTTTTGGCTACAGCATCCGGTTTTTTAACAAGAACGGACGTTGTTGAGAATCTTGTATAGATATGTAAGCTGGTTTATTTCCCTTTCTTCTAATGGATAGTCATTTCAAGTTTGGTCATCAGATCAGTCACGCTGCTCGTCCTAGCGTAGTTGTTGTTAACCAAACGTGCAGCACGCCGCTGAACTGTTTTCCCAGCAAGCTAGTATTTCTCTTGGTATGTGGGTTCCAAGCGACGCTCCCATATTCAAGGTGTGGTCTAACTAAGGTGGAATACAGATTTCCTTCACCCTTCATGGAAGCCGCATAGAAGTTCCTTTGATGAAATTAAGTGATACGAGCTTGTTTATTTTTGGGTGCACACACACCCACGATTTCCCGTGTCAGTCGTGGCTGTTACCGTAGGTGCGATTGCAGTGGAGAACACGCCGAGACTGATGATTGATACCTAAGTAGGTGATTTTTATCTTTTACATCTCAAGGTTGGACCCCAAGATAGTGTAGGTAGTTTCTACCGGTTTTCTTTTTCTAGAAATCCGCATAGTGGTACATTTGGTGGGATAAACTTTCATTCCCATGTGTAGCCCACCAGTCAGACAATGTGTCAAGATCATTTTGAGTAAACTGCTAATCTTCCGGAGAGTGGATTTTACGGTACACGGAGGCCAATATCAGCAAAAAGGACGGTTGTTGCCCCAACAGTTGTTGATATAATTAATGAACAGGAGGAATAGATGTGGTCCCAAAACGGTCCCCGGGAGTTACTCCGCTTTCCACTTTACGCCAGGTAGAGGATTTTCCATTAACAACCACCCTTTGTAGTCTGTCTGGATAAGAAAGCCTTGATACAGTCTTGTACAACTTCCTCTCACACCGTAGTAATCTAATTTCTTGATAACTTCGATGGTGGCACAAACACTCAAATGCCTTTGAGAAATCGAGCACTGCTCTACTCTGTTGTGATCTTGTTATCAAAATTTGACGTAAGGTCTGCCATCGTCATAATAAGTTGGATTCAACAAGGATAATCCTGAACGAGGTGCGTGCCTGGTTGCTGTCAAGATTCGAATTGTTTCTCAAGATGTTGCATAAGTTGGCTATCTATGATGTGTTCCAGCAGTTAAGCTTACGAGGGTCAACGATAAAGGTCTGTAGTTAGCTGGGTCAGAACGGAACCTGTCTTGAATATTGGCGTTCACATTAGCATTTTTCCAGTATAACTGGCAAAAGCCCAGTGTCGATTGATTGTTGGAAAATATTGTTCACATAGAGGCGCAATGACGTCACAGCATGTTTGAGTGCCTTATTTGGGATTTGGTCAGGACCGACGGCCTTTACTATGTTTCAAGTCCCTCAAGAGCTTAGTAACACCGTCCACTGATACAATGATGTTAGGCATATGGGGTCTGGGCTTGATGGAAGGTTAAGCTTGGTGTCCTCTCCGTTGTCCTTCGTATAAAGGCACTGCCTAAACTGATCTGCTAAGGTCTCAGCCGTTTCTTGGTCAGAACGATATTTTGTCTGCATTATAATTTAAAAAAATTGTACCCCGTAGGTCTTTGCGGTTGGAGTTAATGAATTGCCAAAATTTTGGGATTCTCAGTCGACGTCATGGCTTGAAGAGATGGAGCGTTTGGATTGAGAACTTAATTTTTCACAGCTTTTGCATGAGTCCTAAACTTCTCCAGTTAGATGCAAACCACATTTTTTGGGCTTTAATGTAAGCTACTCTTTTTCTGTCTGCATCGGCGAATGATGCTATGTGATAGCAAGGGCGGAGAAGGATAGGTCTGAAATGCCCCTTAATTATTCTGCGTAGGAGTCTGGTCAATTATTTCTGGTCAATACGTCTTTGAAATGGGTCCAGTTTGTTTCTGAGATCTTGAAAGTGGTGAAGACTGCATGAAATCCGTATGGAGTTTGTTGAACATGTTAATAAAACTCAGTCTCATCCACATCCTTCCATCTGAGGATTTTCCGTGGCGGCTTTCTTTAGAAGAGAGAGTGCTGTTTATATCTGCCATAACAGCTGGAGTGCGTCACTAATTCCCAGACCATGGTTTCGTGACATATGGGACCTGAGTGTGGATGAGTTGTAAAGAGCAAGTCTAAAAAAATTTTCAGTTCCGCTAACAGGATCTCTCCTGGTGGGGAAATCAAACTCTCCGGTGGAGGTGGTAATCATCAGCGATGCTGAATTGATACTGTCGTTTGGAATGGCCCATTTTGTTGGCGAATGTGTTTCGTAACATTCCTCCAGATACCCAACACATACCGGGATAATTAAAAGGCACCTCCCCAACACAATATAAAAGGGAAGTGATGCTTTCTTGTAATTTGAGTCAAACTTGCTTCGAGACGAGGAGTGTATCTGGATATACGAGTCGGTGGTGGGGTGATCTATATAAGCACCCACAATATACGCCACCCCTTGGTTGGAAAGGATAATTGGCACCACATAATTTTCCACAGACCCTCACTGCCAGATCTTTCTTTGTATCGAGGATATGTTGTCTTTTATAGCCACGAATACACCACCCCCTCGCGTACCACGATCTCGACGGTAAACAGTAAAATTGGAGGGCACCACTTTCAGGTGTAATTTACACTCTCGTCAAGACCACTACCGGTGCCGAGAATGACATCTGGGCTTCAAGCTCAATGAAGGTTTCAAAAATTCGATGTTTTACCTCTATAACCACGACACTAATTACAGCCATCACCTTAATGCCCCCTGGGATTGTTTCTTTCTCATCTTCTGAATTACGTCTGGATCTGGGGTCGAATTCTTGTCAGAATTGCGAGCAGGTTTGCCTTGGCTTTGAGTTGGTGCAGATTTTAAAGTCAGGGACTTGGGAACAAGTTCGTTTTTTAGCCGATTTTATTAGTTCCTTGTGTTGAAGCCGAGTGGGGGCTGGAGGTGTTTCCTTCTCGGTTTGAAATTCACTTTCATCACCATTTCAGAGATGTCGATATTGACAGCGCCTCAAGGGGTTTTGTGTCACATTACTATCCATCAATGGAGAAAAATGAGTTTGCAAAGTTACACCTCACAAGATGACACATCCAGTTAAAGTTTTGTAATGTTCAAATAATAGTCGTAACTGCTTCGCGAAGTGCGCAGAGTCATCTGTTGTGAATCCACAATTTTACATTGCATCGGCATTCCATAGCACTATCATTATTTTTTCACACACCAACAGGCATCATGCAATTCCACAGGGGTATTCTGGCTTCCCTCCCCGTCCTCCCTCTTTAGCTGGCCCCCGGATTTTTCTCGCAATGATTTCCCCAGCAAAGTCAATAAATCAATATCCAATAACTTACGTTGCATGCCCAGCCCAAATCCTCTTTCTGTGCATTTGGGTCGCACATCATAAGTAGTAAGGTAAACGTAACTTAAATCGGTTATAGGCTTGAAACATACGGCGATTTTTCATGCCGTAGCCTACAATTGGCGGCCTCGCATCTGGTAAAAAAAAGTCAGAAAAAGGGTATCTCCTACCGTACAAAATCCGTGAATCCGTACGTATCACCAAAAGCTCTCTCACAGTTGACACTATCCTCCGAGTACCATGGTCATATCAAGGACTATACGGAGAACGTCCGTTGACTTAACGTGACAGTCTGAATTTAAACATGGCGGCTTGCCCGTGAGTTGTAAATTCAATAACGTCACAATTAAAAAGTCAAAACTCTAATGCGAATCGCTAAAAAACATCCAATGTGGGCATATACTTGGGGGGAAATAACATAAAAATAAACACCTATAAGTCAAATTAAACTAGATTTGCGCGATAAAAAGATGATATTTATAGATAAACTCAATGGTGCGAGTAAAAATTATTGGCCACTCTCACAGGTGAATAGCGCCCATTAATCACACGGCAAATATGAAATCCGGGGCAGGTCTGAGACATCTTGAGGTTTCCGCTGCCATTAAGGCCCTAGAGATGTTGATGTTATGGGAACACATCAGACGGGGTCTCCTTGCGCCGGTTGAGGGCTTCCACCGAGGCACCATGCTCAAGTAACACTTCACAATGTTTTCTATAAGAGAGGATAAACAAGACTTCCGTTTTAAATATGAACGACTGTCAAATTGAGAATTTCACACAGCTTGATTTCAGAATGCCCTCACCAGAAACATTGTACCTTTATCAAATTTGCTCAAAGAACAAATGCAATTTGTAAGCAGATAACAGTGCAAAACTTCTTTTAGATAGTAAACAGGGAGAGAGACTCTTGGGAATTTCAGAAGGGCTGTCGAACCTATTACGTCATTAGATTAATTTACACTGGCCTTCTGGGGTAATGTGAAAATCGGTAAATAGCTGATTTAGGGATATATTCTGGGCATCACATGTCAGTGAATGGTGCATTCCACAAGTCAAAGCTGTACATCCTGCACTGTAGCAGGTCAAATTTGTACTTCCTGAAGTGATAGGCTTAAGTGCATGCACACACAAGTGTGTAAGGCATGCACAAACGCACACACACACCAAGCTGAAATATGCAGTCAAACATGTCGTACTTTAGAAAGAGGGTAGGTAATCACAAAACCCAGGGGGCATCTTCATAGTTTTTCACTTTTGATGCTTATTATCAAGAAGACGTCCCTGTGCATCCATTTGTGTGTGTGTGTGTGTATGTGTGTGCACATGCGGGTGTGTGAGGTGTGTGGGTGTTGTGTGTGGTGTGTGTGTGCGGGTGTGTGTGGTGTGTGTGTTGGGTGTGGTGTGATGTGTTCTTACAATAGGTACATTGTGGGAGTACATATAGTACAAAGCTAGCAATTGTGGGCGTTTTGTTATTATGGGAGTACGCCCAACACTGAATCTCTGGCAAATGCTGTTTTTTGGCTTCTAGGGGGGGTAGGTATATGTCTAAGATATGGACACCCACAGCATCACACATGGATTTTGTATATAGCTGTGAGGGTGTAAAAACTTATACCCAAAATACTCCCACAGTGTATGAATATAACTACAAATACCCCCACAATGCCATGTATGTACCATGGATTTGGCTACAGAAAAACACCAACTTTGTGGGGGTAATTCCCACAATTCCCTCTTGTCGGTATGTATGTGTGTGTGTGTGTGGTGTGTGTGTGTATGTGGACGTGTGTGAGTGTGTGTGATGTGTGTGTGTGTGTGTGTGTGTGTGTGGTGTGTGTGTGTGTGAATACTCACCATAACCCCATCTTGCAGCGAGATGCAGTGGTGTATCTCGCGTGCATTTGGTGGCATTCGGTCTATATAACGCATCGTCTTGATTCACAGAATCATTATGGTAGAGAAGAGTCTTGACACACTGAAAAACAAGTAACAAACAATTAACCGTACTTAAGAGGGTATGTGTGTATTATTCTGATTCTGCATCCAGAAAACAAATTCTAGCTATTAGGGTGGTAACAACTTAAAGGTCAAGAGAAGATTTTCACATATCAGGGGGGCGTCCCTAAAAATTGAAAGTACTCTAATTTTTTGTCATGAGTAAAAAAGCTTTTCCATAAGAAAATATCCCCATCTGACGGATTAAGGCTGAGAAATTTTTCTTTGCTACAAAAAATGTGAAATTTCTAATTCATAGAGGAGCCATACAACTTCAGCTATGTTTTCTATTGAAATTAGAACAATCAAAATGGCATTTTTTCTCTCTTTTAAGGCCCTGTGTCTTGAACTCGGCCCCCCAAAAGGTGGTGCTGTTACTTTTTTCAAATTCGACTTGAATGAATTGAGCTATCTCGGCAAACATGATGTATTGCTAATGCTTTTGGTCTCATTTTAAATGCTACATGAATGCACTGTCAGCCTGTATGGAGAATACTCTAAGCATTTTTTATGATGACACTGTAACTAAAAGAATTCATGATGGGCAGGGTACGTGGAGGCGGGGGAGGAAGAGGAAAGCGGAGGCGGGGGGAGGAGGAAGCGGTACACAACACTCTATGGAAGTTAATAGGATTTTTTCAGTGTCTATTATCTGCATTTCACTTCCTTCTGCACAGACTACATTGGATTTATGTTATATTCAGCAAATCTAAAATGATGTAATATGAATTAGTGGCCACAATGAATAATTTAAAGTAAAGTGACAAACATTTTAATTACAGTTCTTAAAGTAAGCAAGGTCACGCATAATATGCAAGATCATAATGCCAACAATACTGCCTCAGTGGTCTTGCCTATGTTAACCTAGTAAACAAAGTGCCGTTATTTCCCCAAGGGGATGTACTGTTGCTTTGGTTGGGAATTATTAAACTTGTTCAGAGAGGGCCCACTTTACTTGACCAATGATGACTACATAGACTTGTGTTCAATTGCCATGTTTTGTAATGACATTGTATGAAACATCCACTTCAGGACCAAGATTGGTCCAGGTATACACTTTCTATGTGTTTTTTCAGTTGTTTTTCAAAAAGATTATGAAAATAGGATCATTTCAGTAAATTATATTCTTAAACAACTCTGAAAATGTAGCCATTTTCATTGGCTGATGCCCAGGTTCAATTCGAAAATTGAACCCAGGTAATAAGCGCTGCGTATTGATGTTATGTTTAGGTTAAGTCAACTCGAGTCAATACTGCTGTTTTTGAACATTCGCGCAAACTGCCAAGTGCGTATGATTGTTGGCATTCAACGGGTTGTTTTCGATTGTGTTACTGGGTGGTTTGTGAGAGTCCTTTCTTGTTGTTATTTAAGCCGGTAAAGTATCGCGAAATTAGGGGTTTTTAAAGATTGACATTAAATTTGAAGCCTGTTTACACATAAAAGTATTGATTTGGGGAACCGGGTACCTCTCTCACGCTTCGAAATTGAAACCAATTGGTGATACCATTTCTCCTTTTTATTCTCTTCTAAGTTCATACCTGGAGTGCATGATAATGGAGGAAAAGGAAAAATGGAATTCCAAGAATGCTTTTCTCCAGGTGGGTTATTGATATTTTTCGCTCAATTCAATTACACAAAGTCATAAATGTTTGCTTTTAATGTTATCCTTATTTGTTAAAAGGCATAACACCCACACAGTTATACGTTTTCTAGA
The DNA here is from genome assembly GCA_023653785.1 of Ophioderma brevispina. NCBI lineage: Eukaryota > Metazoa > Echinodermata > Ophiuroidea > Amphilepidida > Ophiodermatidae > Ophioderma > Ophioderma brevispina. The sequence goes on along the minus strand of JAMKCH010012577.1, from coordinate 1,372 downwards.
AGGAACATTTGCATTGAGGAATCAATATGAAGAGAATAAGTGTGGGGCAGGGGGGTAAGATATGGCTCTTACAAGACACATATTTTGTTGTTCCTTTGAAAGTAAAATGTTTTCAACCATACAGTGCTTATACTCACCCTACCCAATTTAGTGGCATTATTGAATCCTCATGAATTCCTTTATGAAAATGTTTATTTGTACTTTTGTATAGGGTAGGGTTGAATACTTCTGATGTTATGATAACTTGAAGCGGGATTAGAGCGATTTTTTTAGAAAGCTGCGCAATTGTAACGATATGGGTGGCGAGTTCACGGGAAACATGGCCGTATAAGACATTGTTTTGTAGGCCAATAAAGTTAGTTTAAAGTTAAACCAAAGTTTTAAATCCGGTTTTGTCCCCTCTATGGGGGTGGCCCGGGATACACCTCACACTCAGCACTACTGCTGTGTGAGGATTATTCAAGAAAACACCTTTGTTTATAAAATATTCTAACTGAATGCATTGATTTTCCTTTCAATGTTGACTGAAACATATGCATTTCCCGTTGAGAAGTTGGAATGCCCCAAAATACCTATTTTAGCACCCTTAAAAGAGAAAATGGTCTAAACCAGTGGACCCCAGGTCACACCCTGTAGGCCATTACTCTTCCCCAATTCCGTTTGGCTCAAAGCCCACACGGAAGCATGCACATATCATGTTGTGGGCGGGCCTGGAAGCGGGAAGTCAACATTTGGAAAGGAATCAGGAGTCAGTTAGATGATTTATAAAACATCATGTGTTTTTGAATAAATCATTACACTGAACTGGATTCTGTACACCAATGTTGATGAAACATATGCATTAACCCCCCGGTGAATGATATTTTCAATCAACACAACCGACTAGCACACTCAGTCGAAGGTGGAACATAATAGTTCAGAGGAGCAGCCATAGGATTGCAGACAAAGGTAGACCAAAAAACGCTAGAGCCAAAAAACACATGGAATCTAGATTCCTAAAAGTCAGGAAGCAAATAACTCACCTAGATAGTGGAGTACACCAGGGGTGAGTAAGAAGACTTCAGACTTATAATGTATCATTAAAAGACCGGCCGCCTAAGTTTTTGGAGGAAGAGCCAGAGAGCCCCGAATCCCGCAGAGAAATCCCAAGCCTAAGGAATAAGCGAGAGGAAGAGCTCTGAAAGAGCCTGGAGTGCGACGTTAGGCCCTGGACAAAGGGCCCGAAGCACCTCGCGGCAAAGGCGGAGAACAAGGCCTCACGGCCTTGCGAACAACCAAAACTGAGGATCCGGGAAGGGAACCAGAGAAGCGCAATGCGGACCCGCGTAAGACGCGGGGAAAGAAGAAGCTTAAACCCAAAAAAAACGGAAGG